>VDFB02002949.1:0-52863 GCA_007258455.2 Sequoia sempervirens | reverse complement strand
TTGCATTTTTCCTCAGGTCTTCCATGAACATTTAGTGCCTCCATGACACTCATGGATAACTTCTTCATCATCTCTTTAGAAAGTGAAGAACCCACAAAATCTTCAACTTTCAAGACAACATAAATACTCCCAATAGCCATAACGAGAGAATCCCATTAATCAAGAAAAGAAAAAACCAAGATCTGAATTCTCTCCTTCTCATTCATTTTTACACCAACTGATATCAATTGATCAACCAACATATTGAACACTTCCAAGTGGTCTACAATTCATCCACCTTTTTCTATTCTCAAGGAATGCAATTTATTCCTCAAGAAAATCTTGTTCACTAATGATTTGACTTGATATATCTTGCTAAATTTTTTATAATTTCTTTGCAGAGGACTCTTCATGGACATTGATTAAAACAAATTCTACCAAGCACAATCTAATTAGACCCTTTTATTTATGGTTCATAACATCATATGGATCAACCAAGTTATCATATGTATTCCTTGAAACATTATCATCAACATCTCATGGATCTCAATCAATTAACAAATCCTCCATCTTCAACTTTCACATCTCAAAATTGTTACTAGAAAAATTCTCTACATCTATTCTCCCGGATGTGCTTGTCATCTAAAAATATTTGCAACAAGATCACAAAGTATCTTCTACATGTTGGTTTTTTGAGTCTGATCATGTTCTAGTGTTAATATTTTGGCCACTTTAGCAATCGTATTTTCCCCCCAAAATAATTAACGAGGGAGTGTAGAGGGGTGAAGCCCCTCCTGTTGGGTTTAGGGGGACCGCCCCCTTGACAGGGGCTTGGGGGTAGAGCCCATAATGGGGGTCTAGGGGCAATGCCCCCAATGGGGTTTGCTAGGGGCAACGCCCCCAATTGAGGACTTGAGGGTGTTGCCCCCAAAGCAAAAATTGCCCAATTTTTATTAAAGAAATTTGTAAATAAATTCGATTTAAAATTGGTTATGTAACTGCCAAAATGATGATAGTTTCTTATTGCAGAGGTGTAAGGAAAATAGTCGCACATGAGAAGATGAAACACCATACAACAACATGCAAATTGAAGATTGGAGGATTGCATTGGGAAAAAACATACAATAGAGCATAGTTTTGTGGATCATAATTTGTAAACAAACATGTAGCAATAGGAGTGTTGCGCAAAAGAAAAACATGAAGAAATTTTGAAGTTGCACACAGCTGTTAATATTACTACAGGTTTATGTAACTTATTTTTGTTGGATATTAAAAAATTGGATAGATATCTGTGTCTAATGTAACTCGCATTGGGTGAACCATGCTAAATTTTTTGTCTCTATATAATTTGTTCTTCTATTTTTGTTATCTGCATTTATAATTGGTTAAATTTAATTGCTCCATCCTACTAAAAAATCTCAACACTACACAATCTCTCACTCAAAATTGGATTAGTTCAAAAAACTCACTAATAATAGGTAAAACCAAAGGTGATCAAGATCTAATACCACTTGTAAGGAAGTTAAGGTAGTGGAACAACTTCCTACACTAATATTGAGATGAGAGTTTTATGTAAAACTTTCTCATATCCTTACAACAGGTACACAAACTAAACCAAAATAAAATATATACTATTCATGCCACAACACAATTCTTTACGTTGGGAAAAACTCTTTCAAAAGAAAAACTCCACACTGTAAAAGTTGCCTAATATTTATTTAAAAACAAAAAAATTACAAAATACTTGAAAATTAAGATTTTACAAGAATATCACCAACCATAAATTATCTAGAAGCAACTTGACATCTATAAAGCTCTCTCACACAACCTCTATCTCAAGCACTTACTATATAGGAGATACAATACGTGAAACCATCAAATGGTATTTAAAAAATCATGAGCTAAAACCACCAAAATAGTGGCATACAACTTATCTCCAATGAAAGCTTCCCTACGATGTGCCAAAACACACACCAACATGTGTAACTCCCCCTTACATATCTTTTTATGTGTTAAAGATGTTTTCACATTTTTCAATTTAGGAGATCCAACTTTTGAAGGCCATAAATTGTAATTTGGGAGGCTAATTGATGAATCATTTAAATAGCTGGAAAGCTTGTGAAGTGCTTTATTAAGCTTTGAAAATAGTTTGAACCTATTCATATTTAAATGTAAGATTACTATAGATAATAACTTTTTTTTTATTGCAAGACTAAGACACCTTTTTCTAACCAAATTCAACCATAAAAATATCATCCAAATGCCCTTGAATATAGTATCTCATGCACTTGTTACTAGATGTGACAAATATTCTCAACAAAACTAGATGTCTTATCCACTTTCTTTTAGGCATGTAGTGATGTCTCATTCAACATGATAGACAAGGCAACATTAACTAGTGTCAATAGTTGGTACCCAAGGTAAACTTCAAATAGACTATACCCTACAAAGCTATATAATATAGTTATAGTTATGTTGGACATAAGGACAACTCTCATCCGATGTGTGGGGATGTATTCAATGATACATCTGTAGGTGTGAATGAGCACACGATTCACCACCTCAATGTGTTCATTAGTCTAGGGGTGAAAGATAATGGATGTCATTAATGATACTCTAGTGTGGACAAAAATGTATCCAAACATTTACAAAGAAAATACTAGTTCAAGTATATTCTAGTACTACGATGGTTAACTTTGAAAACATGTCAACCACCATATCATGATCATGTTTGGTCATAAGAAGACTTAGGAAAAATTATAGAGACATAGTGTCAGGGATTATCAAGAACTAGCAAAGGTTTTGTTGGAAGCAAAGTGAAATAGTCAAACACTGCATCGTGAATCACACCGCATATTGCCACAAAGTGCTCATGGAGCATAAGATTTAAAAGATACCATCTAGGGTAGAGGTAGGATAGATGATCACATCTCATCCCATATATATATATGCATAGGAAAAGATATGAATAACAAAGTGTGATATAGATATAGGAAGAAGGAGAGTAGGAGAGGGATTTGTAGAAAGTAGTATATGTACAAAGTATAGGGGGAGATATATGATAAATGTATATGATATAAAAAGGAGATATATAGAAATATGAATGAATTCCATTGATATTGATAATATAAGGCTATCAAAATTTTGTCTACATTGTGTTATCTAATATTATGTTATATGTATAGTTAACTAGTTGATCTTTTGTTCAAATCAAACCATTGCTCCCTTTTATATGACTAAGTCTGGTGTATAAACTACAACACTTATAAAGTAGTTGGGGCTTAGAACTTTGGTATGTGTTTCCCTAGGTTTCTTGCTAACATTAGTTTCATTTCCTAGACCTTGATTAGGTTGTATAAAGGATAACAACACCCATATTTTAAAATTTTAAAATTAAACATAAAAAAGAAATGAGAAACAATGAAGATATGAATTTTTTTAGAACTGTCCTCTTGGCCTCTACCTTGTGAGAGGGGGTTAGGCACCAAGGGGATGGAGAATGGAAAGGGGGAGATATTTTGAAAGGGATCCTCGAAGAGATGTGACCAATAAGAAAAGATATCAAATAACTACCATGGAAAATAATAAAAGGACTAATGTAATCCCAAATCAACCACAACCATGGCAAAAGGAGATAAGAAACAAGAGTGATTAGAGAACAAACAAAATTAACAAGAAAAGTAAACACAATGAGCCCAAATGGAGAAGAGAAAAGACAAAGAAAAATTGTTGAAAGAGAAGAAAGAAGCCACAAAAGAATGGAAATTATGGAGAATTTGAGAATTGAGTGCACCAGTGAGGGTGCTACTGAGCGTGCCAAAGGAAAAGAGAAAGAAAATAGATAAGAAGAGTGGGAAACCCCATAAAAATAAAATTTATGCTGGGAAAAATCAATACAACTCATAACCAGTCTAAAGAAGAACATTGATGAGTATAGAAAATCCAAAAGATTGTTGCTAGGACTCTGTAATATCGCCAAGACTCCACTCTCACCGCAACCCTCCAAAATTTATACAATAAGACATGATCTATCAAACCTAATAGTCAATCTAGATGATATATTCATTGAATTTTTGAGAACCATGGAAAAGGTTCTATCTATTCAAGAGGAATATTTGGAAGATTTAGTTAATAGTAGCATAAGGAAATGAAAGGAAGATGAATTAGGAAATGAAGAGGATATCATATTTAATTTGGGAAAAGAATTATGTTCAATAACAAATGGAGTGTTGTTAACACATAAAAAGGTGAAGAGATGTCTCGAAGAGTCATGACGCTTGGACCAAGACCCATCCCCTAATCCATACAAGAGTAGAAGAATTTTGGAAGAAGAGATACCACAAAGTAAAGAGGCAAGAGAAAAATAAGGAAAATAAGTAGATTGGGAAGAGATACTTGGGAAAGATTACTTGACATAAAATTAGCAAGAGATAATGGGAGAGAACAAAATCCCCATACCACGAGGAAAATAAAGAAAGAAAATGAAGAAAAGAATAGTCCACAAATCCAAAACTTTAAAGCAAGAAGAAACCAAAACAAAATGGAATCATCAATTAAAATTCCAATATTTGGAAGAGATGCAATTGACGTTTTGAAACATATATTCTTATTGGAATTTCTAGGGGAAAGACAAGACATTAACGATGACAAATCAAATTTATTAGAATTTGTATCTTCATTAAGAAAATAAGTATTGGACTAGTACAAAAAGATTTACCCAAAGCATCCATGGAAAGTTGGAATGAAGTAAAACAAGAGTTATTGGTAAACTTTGTCACTCTGAATATCCCTATAGAGAGTGTTAGCAAAATGAGGGACCTGGTGTAAGGGAAAAAGGAATATGTGAAGGCCTATGAAAAAATATTAAAGCAAGTATGTCACAAATTGGATGAACCTCTAACAAAGCGACAAATAATTGAATGGTTCATATCATAATTACAAAAGAATATAAGAGCAGCCTTAGATGGAAGAATATTTAATACTTACACATACCTGATCACAATGACATATCACATAGAAGCTCATACATGGTACAAACCACCAAAAAGATGACATAAAATATAATCTTGAGAAATTACAACTAGTAGTAGAGCAACCAACCATACAAAACGGTATTTTGGCAAGAGGAGAGGCAAAAAAAATTAAAGAGATTTGGTGCACATATTATTCAAGGGAAGACCATGTCTAGAACAATTTCCCTAAAGTCCAAGGAGAAAGAATTGTAGTAGCATTACATGTAGAACTAAAAATGATAGCGACCAAGACAAATTCATTATATTGTGGAACTTGCTAGGAATGGGACAACCACATCATTGAGGATTGTCTTGCAAATCAATTCCAACTTTGAAATACAAAAGTCACCCTAATCCAAGCCCCATGAACTACAACTGTAATGCGAAAATGGATATAAAAATAACATATGTTAAAGGACTTATGGAAGGCCCCTTATATGACATAGGCTCCAAACAACCCCCTTGGAGAGATAATAGAAATGCTTATACATTGCAGAATAACCCAGTGCAAGATTATATTTGAGATAATAGGAAATCAAACTATAGAGGAGGAAGAGGACAAGGTCGAAACAACCTCCAACGAAGTGATGCTACAAGTTATAATTGTGGAAAGATAGTCCACTATGCTACAAAGTGTTGGGAAGAAAAGATAAATAAGTGTCTATTTTGCCGAGACAACATAACAATATTATCAAAATATAACACACTCTAGAAGTAATGACTTACAAGACCATAAAGGAGCTAGGGTAATCAAAAGAATACCACCACAAGGAGTAAGAGGTTGTCAAAGGATGGATCAATAGTCCTCTGATACATCAAATGAAGAATAACATATACAAATTAAGAAGAAGTCTGAAACAAAGAAAAATAAGGTTACATTACTGACTAGACAAGAAACGAATACCAGGAAAAATAAACAAAGAGAAATTGAAGAAGTTAGGGAAGAGTTAGGTTCAAAAGAAGAGGAATATGATTACTTCTTTTTGCCAAACTCTTACAATATCAATTTAATGACTTTATACAAGAATTAAAGATCACAAGTGGTCATGTAACACACCTTAGAAAGTTAATGTAACATGATAATACTTTGATGCTCATTGATGTGTGCAATAATTATTCTTTTAGTGTGCTAGATTATATGTTCTAAATGAATTGGGGTTAGTCCATAAATACAACTTCAAGATGACAAGTGAAATATGTTACATTTATAGTTGAAACATAATCACTATTGAGAAAGAAGAAAAAAAACACTCAAATTGTAAATTTGAATTTAAAAGTTTTGAGTTCGTTTTCATAAAATTTACAACTGACTAAATTAATCCTACAAATTATAAATTTAAACTTAGACAAAAATAAAAAAATGAAATACAATTAGAATAATAAAATAAGCGAAACAAAAATAATATACCAATCAAACCAATTACCTATAAATTTATCATTATAATATACATATCTTTTTGGATAAAATGGCGCTTAAATCATAGGAGATATATTGTTCTGTCTTTTCAAGAAGTCGGAACAGTAGCAGGCTCTTGCTATCAGACCCAAAGAGTTAAAAAAGCGCTTAAACCAAAGGAGGTATATTGTTCTGTCTTTTCAAGAAGTCGGAACAGTAGCAGACTCTTGCTATCAGACCCAAAGAGTTAAAAATATGTTGATTCAGCATTTGCCCTTGCTTTCTTCAAAGAGAATTATACTGGCATCTGGGTCGCCACGTAGAGCCGAGTTGCTAAGAGGTCTGGTAAGTTCCAGAAACCTAATCACATTCTTATTAGAAACTGCCAATTTTTTTGATAGATTTTTAATTATGCCAGGTTAAACTTTTGGCTTGAATGCATAGTCATTTGCACTTACAATTTGATGCGGTATATCAAATTTTCATTTTGTATTCTTCACATTGTTCTTGAATTTGTTTGTAAGGTTGAAATTAGGAGATGCCAAATTTGATGTGCATAATTATCAAATTTCTGTATTGTCTGTGTAAGTGAATTGGTCAGGTTTGATTTACTATCTGGTTTGTCTTAAGGTTGCAAGAGTACACAAGTTGAATATAAGTTAAAGATTGTATTTTACTTTTCGAGGGTAAGTCACATTCGAATTTAGGTTTAATTGGATTGGTAAGGTTTGGTTTACTCTCTAAGATGGTCATGAGGTCGAAACTGAAGGGTATAAATTTTGATCAATGTAGAAGGTAAAGGTTATTTTTTAGTTCAGGATCAAGCCAACAAATGAATTGAGGATATGAGATTCGTATGACCAACTTAAAATGAAATGGTCTCCCCTTTTATTTCTTTTCTGAATTTGAACAGTATAAAAGCATCCTATGATTTATCACTTAGAGCTCATCCCAACCGATAGAAAATGCAAATACGTCTTGATGGTAAAATCTGGGACGCAACTGGTGATTGAGGACACAAACGTGAGATTTGAACTTGAGTCCTCTGTATACGAGATTATCTCATTAACCATTGCCCAACCACTCTTTGGATAGGAACTGCTAAATTGTATTTCATAATGAGTTTAGGTATTGTCTTTTTGGGGATTTGAACCTTGGCCTCTGCTGTGAAAGCCCTGTTGATTTGCTAGTTTCTCTAATCTCAAGCTCTCAAATTTGTTAGCATTTTAAGGCAGCAGTGCAACGCACATCATATTGTTTACGAATGTTTGTTCTTTAGATAAATTGAATTGCATATTTCTATTCACCCTTATTCTAATAACACGTTTGTAAATGACCTTTTTATGCTCACAGTAGCCGGAGTTATGGGACTCTAAACCCATAAAAAAATGGACTGGTTTTCATGAATCAAATCTCGGGACAGTTACGAATTATCTTATGAATAGTAATAACGAAAGTCAGAAGCAAAATGAATAATCATGAAAACTCATGAACCCTTTTAGCCCACAGAGAAGCCATTAGATTACTGAATTTACATGCTACTGAAAGCTAACTAGTCTATCTTGAAGACTACGATCCTTCCATGCACACACATAATACTGAAACATGCCTTCATTGAATTTCCTGGAATTTTTCTCTCACTCATGCCCTCAAAATCATCAAGTCTGAAATTATTCCAACCTTAATTCTGAACTCTATTGCTCAAATTGGTTAATTAATGACACATTCTACAAAGTACAAGTAATGCAAAATAACTCACCTTGAATATGAATCTTTAATCCGTTTACATACCTTGATACGTTTTCATTTTATTCCTTAATATGGACATCTTTGATGGTTAATTTGTAAGGCTCCTCAGTATACTCCTTCACTTGCTACTCTTTCTGTAAAATGAAAGAATCTATTAAATAATTAGACAGGCCCTAGAAGTAATTCTGGGAGGTCCATATGAGAATTTAGAGGTTTGACGTTTAAATAAGGGAAAAGATTCGCAATGGAATGATTTTGACTCTCAGAGGACAGATTTGAGACCAACACAAGATGACTCGGTATGGACGGTACGGATCCGTACACTATAAACTGTACAGACTGTAAAGTGCAGATTTCAGTCAAACCCTTCAAAAATGGCCTGTAATTATTTTTCTACCAAATATAAAGTGTTTTATATGAAAATAGGGGTTTTTGGACCTTCTGGACTCAATCGTGAGGTTCGTTTCACCCCAAACCGCACCCAACAAAATCTCATGCACGAATCACCCTCAGATTTGGGAAGGAGTTTGCAACACTGGAGCTTTGATACCATGTAGGAGTTAATGGTGACTCCTCAACACACCCAAGAATAGTTGTTAGACCAAAATATCGTCCACAAGAGAGAAAATGGCAATAATAGCTTGCTATGATAATGGATGCAATATTACAAAATTGAATACAAATGTACATGAGAGGCCTTGCTTATAAATGCAAGGTGAGAAATAGGATTAGACAGGATTGTGACGTGTCTTAATCCTATGTTATGAGACAACTAACTTGACAAAAAAGTCAACAAGATAAGATAAGATAAGATCCTATCTAGACAACTAAGGTTCTAGAAGATTATCTAGAACCTAAGTAAACTTAACATGTGAATATGCCCCCTAAGTCCCTAGTAAGGAAATTAGCTAGGTACAAGACATTTATTCACGCCAACATGTTGTTCCCTTTTTCTTTATTTCTCTTCATCTGTCTTTAGAGGGCTAATTTTCATCACCACTTTTCTTGTTGGCTTTTGACTCCATTCAAGTTTCCTCTTGGATGGAGTCATCTCATAGTCTTTCAAAAGAAGGTTGATTTTCTTGGGCTCAAATGCCCTGAACAAATGCTTGCCACAAAGATGAGAACCCATTCAATCCCAAGTTGACTAGCTTATCATTTTCCTCCTCCTCCCCAATTATTGCAAGTTGATCACGAAATTGTGTGATTTTCATTAGGTAACCCATAACAATATCTGATTTAGTCATCTCTATGGATCTGAGTTTATTTATCAATATCATTTTCTTGTTTATGTTTTCACTTTGGAAAAGGCTGACCAAAGCATCAAACATCTCCTTGGCTATTTTCATTTTTTGACAAATGAGGAATTAAATGATCCTTCATCATATCCATGATCAGCCACTTGGCTTTAATGTCTTTTTTGTTTGCATGTTGCCAACTATTGCGGATACACCTCAACTAATACAATATCCAAGAGATCATTTTCCATCAATAATAAATTCACCCTAACTTGCCAAAGCAAAAATTTAATGCACCATCTAATCTATCATCGATCTTGAGGTTAGTTGATGCAATTAAAAATACATTTTCCCTTCAAAAACAAAACACCCAAATCTAGAAATAAAAATTGCTTAATAAAATAAAATAAAATACTTGTTACAATTTGGGTTCAAACTCTAGCTGTGTGGCTGCCCTAGCCACTCATTGTGAACTCTAGTTACCGGTTTGATGAAACCCTAGCTTGTTTCAAACCCTAGTTGCCATCATTGCCATAGTTGTCATTTTTCAACCTTGGTTGCAGCAAACCCTAGCTGCCGATTTAGTGAATTTGTCACAAAAATCTTTGGTTGTGGGTTTTATTTCGCCTTTGGTCACTAGTTTATAGCCTCTAAAAAGAATCTGAAGTCTTTGCAAACCTTGAAGAAATTTGTCACCGATTATCAAACCCTTGGCACAAATTTTAAAGGAAAAAGTACAACGCAAATTTTAGTAAAAAGAAAAAATCCATGATTTTTAACTTAAAATACGGCACATTTTTTTCATTGAAAAAACTTGTGCTCCTTTGGTGTCTTTGGTTGTGATTTTTAGTAAAAATAACCCCGTGAGGTTTTGGTGAAAAAAGTTGCAATTTTTTTGTAAAAAATGCCACGTTTTCTTTAGAAAATAATTGACAATCTCTCCTTTTGGCTCGCGAGAAAGATTGAAACCTTGTGATTTTATCCTTCAAATCAGCCTGCGGTTTCAAATTTTCAATAACTGCCCTTTGGCTGTCAAACCTTGAGCTTTGATACCATGAAGGAAACTCTCAAATCTTGGAGACTGATTTCCTAATGTTAGAAAATATTGAATCAATATCGCACAATAGTGAAAAATTAAAACATGGAAGTACACACAGATAATTACACCTTGAAATCTGTTTTTCATTCCTTTGAAAAACTTACAAGGAAATCTCCACAACTGATACAACTCACAACTACATGGAAATTCATTGTATTCAGTATCTTACAATCTTTTTATCTCACTCCTATCTTTATACTGATTTAGCTAAAAATCTAATCTTCCAAAAATCAGCTCTAATTACAAAAGCATCTTTATCATTTATAAGGATGAGATGGAAAATAGGTCTCAATATTTATCTACTTTTTTACTCTTTTGGCTAAAAACCGAACAATATATACATTATAGTCTTCCAAATTTAGTACATTGGGATGGGTACTTGACAAATATTGCAGGTTTGTTTTGTGAATCCCATCTTACAAATTTGATAAACACACTTGAGGACATCCATCTTCATATTTGTTGTTCCATCATTTTTGTCTTTTGATCTTGTTATTCATTTGTCTCCACATGGTCTTGGCTCTTGGGTACCTAACATGGCCTTGTAGCTGAGACCCATCCTTGCATCTTTGTATGTTTTATCATTCTCTGTAAGTCACACTTAGGAGAGGGTGTTGGTGTGAACATGGTATATTATATAACTAGTTTCCTATTAGGTCTTATTCATACTTACATACTTAAGCTTAATTAGGTCATTTATTTTTTGTGTCTCATATCATTGGATTAAGAAATTTGTCATGATAAAATTAGAGATTTATGTGATCAAATTAGAGATGTATTAACTTGAAAAGACATAATCTAAATAAATCTCCAATTTGATCACATAAATTAAAGTTCAATCGCAATTATTGACTAGAATTTTCTAAACGAATTGTGTACAAATTTCTACATTATACAACCTCAACATTTCAACTCCCTTTGCAAGTGTAAATTATTACAAAGATGAACCCTCTTTACAAAAGATGTGCATTGATCTTGGTAATGCTGCGCTCTCAATAGAGGCTATAAATGTGATATTTCTAATGTTGACTTCCCCTTGAATTATTTGGCTTGTTTGTGTCTAATGGCCTTTTGAATATTTGGTCAACATCATTGACATGCAATCAAAAAGTGCAAAAATCCCAACTGAACTTTTAGTTTTAGTGCTCCCATCTCGTTCTCCTTCCCCTCTTCTACTTTCTTTTTCTTTAATTTTGTCATCCTCATCATGATCACTTATATAACTCATTGCACCCTTGAAGAAAAGAATCATCCCTCAAACAAATTTTAAAATGTATATCATTAAAGCTATTAGTCTATCCCCAACAAAAGAAACTGTTATTTTCTAGCCATTTCATGCGCAAAAAAATAAAATCAAGAAAACAATATGACAAATGGAAATGTGATTTTTGACACACTGAACCAATGCACAATAAAAAAAGATGAATATGGACTATGGGTATTATAACTAAAACAAAAAATAAGTTAAAAAGCTAAAGAGATAGCTGAAAAATATGGTGACCCTTTGTTGGCTGCAAATTCCTCTTCCTCTCTTTCTCTCTTTTCCATTTTTTTGCAAAATGGAATGAGTTTATGGTTTTAGTGGGTCAGAATAGTGTGGTGCTTTAGGTTTAGGTTATCTTTCTCAAATAAGTCACCTTTAAAAGTTTTTTTTTAATGGGCGGGCTGCTGAGGACATCTAAATGTATCTGATGTAGTCATCAATGCCCCAACAACCTTTTTCTGTAATTTTCAAATGGGAATAACCCCTTGGGACATCCCAATGCTTGGTGATGTCACTCTTTCCATAGTCACCATAGGGGATAGGAAGGGGACCTTTTGTTCCTGCTCCTCTTCCTCAAGGCATCTCAAATGTCATCATAGATCTGAGGACAAGTCTCCATGGTAAGCTACATTGTTTAGATCTTGCAAGGAGCTGGAGTCTGTGATTTAATCTTTCTTTCATTTACCTACACTAAGGTATTACCACACTTGGCTTTTGAATCAGGATTTTCCAAGTCTCTTCTTGGTGCAACATAGGTCCAATACTGTTCAAGTGTGTATAGCCTAAGTGGACGTGTATATTACTTATTTTCTTAGATATTATTCCATTGCCAACCTAGTGTCTATATTGCGGATGGAGGTATCTCTAGTTCACATCTATGCCTAGCTCTACTGACGATTGAGTGCCAATAGTTCCAGCAGAGATTACATAAGTCACCTCGTACTGTTTTGCCCAGACATCCAGCATGATCAAAATCCTTTTTCCATTGTTTTTCAAACTCAAGCATATGATCTTTATACTTTATGTTGTCTATATTTAGTTCCTTTATTTTACATTTCAATTTAGTGGGTGAAAAACATACAAGTTCAATGTATTCTTTTTCATAAATGTGCAGGGTCTCAAAATAGAAATTGTTCCATCGACATTTGCTGAGAACCTTGATAAGTCAGCTTATAGTAATCCTGGTGGTACTTTCTGTTCCCTTTCAACTTTATGAAATAGGTTTGGCATCTTCAGGAAAGGTTTACAAGCTGCTAGAATATTACATTTCACAATTCACATATATGGAGAAAATCATTTATTATTAGCAACCTGCTAAATTTCTAACATAAATTAAGTCCTGCTCCGCTGAAATAAATTTGATTGTTTGCAATCACGGATTCTTTTTTATGTGCTCAATGTTTTGATCCCAAGCGTAATTATAATATCTTCAGGCACTCTGAAAATTTGTCATACAATGTAAACTTGAATTAAATGGCATCACAAGCATACATAAAGACTTTGTCCTGCAACATTAAAAAATTGTACACGTGTTAATCTTTTTGCTTGAAAAATCTCAAAATTACTATAGTACATCTTACTTTAGCTAGCAATTTGCTTTCATAACATCTAGTGCAGGCTTACCACTTGGGCAAGTAGGATGTTATTTCTGCAGTTTGTCATTTTCCCACATCATCTAGAATTAAAATAGACACTTCTCAAGTGACTTCTGATCTAGTATTGTTCTTAGTGCAGAATATGCTGCAGAAACTGCTTTGTGCAAGGCTATTGATGTTACAAGGAACATGCTTCAGGTATAATAAGCTTTATCACTGAATTTCTTACCTGGTCATTTTTAAATGTACAAATAGCGCTCTGTTTGGCAGGAGCATGTTAATTCGCTTTGAAGAAAGGCTTTTTAGCCCTACTGTAATGTAATGTGAAAAGTACATTCTTTTTTGGCTTCTTGGTAACTTTTATTTGTGTAATGCTACATTTTTCTTATAATGAATCTCAAATTAGAGATGATAGTAATGGTTATGGAGTTCAATGAAAATGCGAGCACATTTAGGGACTTTGGAAGATAATGTAGTTACTGAAGTTACTCTATTATGAAAATGTGAGTTGTAGCTCAATTGGTGAGGATGATGGTATGTTCCTTGATTGCACCATCCACCAAGGTTCAAATTCCCCTGAGGTGTGGTTGGGCCAGGTTCGACCCCTCTGCGACTTCAATAGATTGGTTCCCCCTACTCGTAGCAGCTTAGCCAAAGGATGGCTTCTGGTTTGGATGTATTCTCCCTCATAATGTTGTAATCCACTACATAAAGGCAGTGATGCTGATATCTATATAATCCAGTTGTTTTCATCACTGAAAAGAAAAGACAAAACTTTAATGATCCTAGTCTTTTCTGAACACATAGCTACTTATTGGCACAGTGAATCATAAATCTTATGATGTAAGACAGACAGTCTATCCTGGAAACTTTGTTGCTATAGATCAAACGTGTTTGTTTATAGCTAGTATTATTTGTATTTTTCCTAAATCAAAATAAATTATTAATAATCACAAATGTCAGCATTATTTGCTTATAGTAAAGAATTCTGATCAGACCTGTTAATGGTCAAAAACTTCCTGCTGATTGTAAAATAAATACTTGTCCGAGTAGACTTCAGATTACAAAAAAATACAAGCATTATAGTGGACCATGAACAAAACAATTTTGTTGTAAAAACTAGCCTTAGATATAAAAAATAATAACTGCAACTGAGCATGACCAGAGTAAAGCAATTAACCAATAAATCCTACGAGTTACTCCTTGTCACTGTTGATGGCTTCTGCTTGCTTAAGAATACTCTTATTGATCTTTTTCTTTAGAATATGCGGATAATAGTTTAAACTGTAAACCGAGTAGCGTTTGCTGCACAAACGTTTTAAAACCTATGATGTCATTTCAAGAGTTAAGTCCTTACAACTTCATCTAGTTGGGTGTCATTTCTAGACTTGCTGTTTATCTTTTGGATAATGCAGCATTTTGATGTATCTACTTTCAAAATAGATAAAGATACTTTCATGTACTTGTAATATAGAAGAAATACACACAATACACTAAGAATGGTGCAGTGTGGTATTCATAAAGTGATTTCCAGGATGTTGTCTTCTCAAGAGATCTTATCTATCTTGTTAAGACCTGCAAGAAGATTGATGAGTCTCCTCCTGTTACACGTTATGAGTCTGCTTTTAGGGGTGAGACTTGAAGATTGGGCAGTGTTTGTGACTTGCCTCGTTTGTGATTGCCTGCAGTACAAGGTATTACAGTTAGCTACTAACTAAGATTCTAGATAAATATGGCTTTGAGTGGAGAGGGGTTAAACTCTTCTTTTGGATTCTTTGATGCAGTTTGTTATGTACCGCCAGCTTTATCATCCTTTGTTGTGTACATTGATGGTTACTTATATCCTGATATCTATCCATAGATTTTCCATTATCTGTCAAGGGGTGGTATCATTCTTTTTGGGTGATTCTAATGCCTTCAATGGGTTTTGTTGGATGCACATACATGATTGTCTAGAAGATGAATTGTGTCTGTAGGAGTTAGATCGTGAATGCTTGGTTTGTAAATAACCTTGACTGGTGGGAATAAATTAAGAATATTTTGGCTTTTATGGGAGGCACTTTATCTAGTTGTTGAGTCACATGGTCTTCATATTTGTAACTAGCTTCCTTGATTCTTGAATTCCAATGGATTTACAAGTGAGGATGTAAATCTGGTGGATTATTTATCTAACAGGTCTAAAGTTCCCCACATTTGGCTTTTCATATTTCCCATTAGCTTCCTTTCCACCAGCAGAGCATCACTTTGGACATCTAAGTGTTGTTCAGCATTTGAAAACTGATTGATGTTGTAATACACCTCCAATTGTCCTATAAAATCATCTAGGGCCTTGGCATTAATTCTCTCATGGAGCACCTGTAGAATAGGGTAAAATCAAGGTAAAAGGCATGAGTCAATAGTATCAACCACCAAATACATAAAACTCAAACCCAAAATACCCTAATCCAACAATGAAGCACAAATGAACATAGAAACATAAAATAACAAAGCAATCTTATCACAATTCCTATGCCATGGTTGAATCACCTTCATTGCTCTTCTCCATTTTGCTTCATATGCTTGCTTGCCCTCAGATTTGTTGTATGTAAGAATAAGCCTAGTGATAGTGACAACAAAATATCAAAGATAGTGGTTGTTTAGGTAGCTAGCTAGTGTTGAAACAAAAGGGATAGGTCTCTTTTATAGAAAACCAAATTTGAATGAAAGGCTAGGATTAAATGATGAAGATCAATGGATGAGATTGCTTTGACAAGCAAGAAAATAGGGTTAAGAAAGATGGACGGTGGAGATTAAAAAGCAATAAAACTTATCAAGGGTGGAAATTAATTGAGAATAGAGATAAAATTTGGCACATAAAAAGAGGTGGCTGGAGTAAATTAAATAATTATAAAATTATTTAATGTAAGAGGGAAAGTGAATAATTAAATAATTAAAGCAATTATTTAATTGTAGAAGAAGAGGGAAAGTTGACTTTTGATTACAATAACTGGAAACAATTATTTAATTAAAAAGTGAAGGAAAAAGACAAATTAGTAAATAATTAAAATCATTATTTACTAGTGGAGGGAAAAAGTGGAAAATAATTAAATAAATAGGATTTATTTAATTATGGAAAAAGAATAATTAAATAATTTAAATAATTATTTAATTATAAAGAAAATGAAAATAAATAAGAATCTATTTAATTATTGTGAGAAAGGGATTAGTTAGTGACGTAATTAAATAAATATTTAATTAATCAAGGAAGAATAAAGGAAAATGAATTTTAAATAATTAAAATTATTTAATTAATAGAAGAATATGACTTTAGATGTCATGTCCCTTCTCTGACATCTCTGAGGACAGATTGGCCTATCACACGACCCTCAGAATGAGGGATGGGTAGAGGGTCACGAGCTTGGCTCACCCAAGTTTGATCGTTGTCTTCGCCGCCGGCGAGACGCAAATTGCTATTTTTAGCGCCCTCGCGTGGGGCTTTTAGCAAGATCGCATCGGATCACTTCGTAGTTCACATCGATGGTTAGAAACGAGGAAGATATTAATATTTGATCGATTGATTAAATATTAATTAATTAACGTTTATAATATAAAGTTATAATTTAATATTATAACTTAAGTGTTTTCCTTGAGGGGTGCGCCATCATGAAAAGGGGGCCAGTTTGACATTTAATTAATATTTAAATATTCAGTGGAGAACTATGGAGAATTGAAAATATTAAAATATGAATATTTCATTAAAACCCTATTTTCAAGCAAATCGCACTTTTGAGCTTATTTGAGGATTTTGCATTGGGAAGTGAGCCATTATGAAATTATTGAGTTTGAGATTGATCAAATTGATCTGAGCCTGAGACTTTAGGGTTTCGCGTTCGACTTCCTTGGGGAACGAGCCATCTCCAGCGGAAAGCAATTCAGAGAGTGTGCAATATCACTTGATCTATTGCCTACAGAGGTTTTCTTATACAGAGAAAACTACAGAGCTTCAGAGGAATTAAAATTGTCAGAGTTCTTCAGAGTTTTACATTCAGAGATCATCTAATAACCTGGGCGCACCATATTCAGAGACATTGATATTGTTTTGGGTGAAGTCCGTACAGCATTAAATGCAGATCTGACAGGCCGTACCTTTCTGTCAGGGCCGTACCTCTGTCTTTTTGGCCGTACTCATCAGCTTGAAAGAAACGCCTTGATCTGAGGGTTCCAGTTTGCATTAAAGGAGGCGCCAATACCACTGGATCATTTTGTGCATGCCAGACGGAAGGAGAAAGGGATAAATCAACACAGTCGTACAATTCTGTGCATCATCAGCAAGCTGTATTACCAGGTTTTTACCAAATATAATCATTATTTCTTCTTGCATGTCAGTTGAATCATATTGTATTGAACTATCCTGAATAGAAGATGAAACGCCTTCAATCTTAATTGTAATTTCTATGCTCAATAGTCATCTAGTAATTTTTATTGAATTTATTTCAATTTCCTGCAAAAGCCGTACTGTTCATTAATGCATCAAAAAACCAAAATTTGCAAAAAAATCACAAAACTTCAAAAACGTCAGAAAAACTTAAAAATATCAGTCGAGCAGTGTCGGGAAACCGGGGTTTCTACATTAGACAACAATAAAATAATTAAAATTATTTAATTATGTAGGGAAGAAGGGGAAATGATGTGGAAAATGGTGTTCGTAGGCTTAAGACATTTTTCAGTGTCTATAGCACCAGTATGTTGAGATTGAATTGCACCTTGAACAAAATTTGGGGTTGGAATGAGAAACTGGTGGTGGTCAAATTGGAGCATTAGGCTACAAAATTGTGAGGAAAGATTCTTCTTTTCTTCTATCTTTACTTTTTCTGTAGCCCGCTAAAAAGTGGAAGTGGCTGGCTTTGTTGCCAAGTATTTTACATTTCTCTATTGCTTGGCTTGCCGCCAATAGCTCATTGTACTTCCAACATTGATTTTGTATTACAAATCCTCTTACACTGTATGCTCTCACCTTGCCCGCTTCTGGATCTGGGTGATTAGAAAGTGAAGGGTTGCTTCTAGTTTGCTTATCTTTACATTGGGCTAACGCTAGCAGTTGCAAGTTGTGTGAAGTTTTGGAAAAAACAAGGATGGGATTTTACACTTTTTCCCCTGAGGATGTTCAAGACCCCTTTTCAGCAACTACCTTCTTATGCCAGTTTTGCATCGAACCTTGTGTCTTCCTTGTTCCTACCGTCTTTGAGCATAATTTGTCTGGACACTAGCACACTGCGTGGACGTCCGTGCGCTGCGCTAACGTCCTGCAGCATTTCAACGTTCAAATGACCATCCTTGAGTGGCTTGCCACTTGTCATTTACCTTTGTCGGTGGAAACAGCTTGGGACGCTTTGTAATGGATCGGGAACCTTCTTTTCCCTCCTATTCTCTCTTTTAAATCCATCCTTTCACTTCATTTAGCCCTCTTAGTCTTTCTCGCTTAATTCTTCTTAGTCTCTCTCTTGCTCATTCTCTCTTCTCTCCCTCTCTTGGGAAGTCTTTCTCTCTTGCTTGCACAACTCTCTTGCTTGCTACAACGCTCTCAAGTTCTCACAACATTCTTTGCAACTCTCTTGGCTTTCATGGCCTTCTCTTTCTCTCTTTGGCTTCCTTAAGCCTTGCAGGTGATATCTTACTTGTCTTATGTTTTTGAGCATCTTGGGATTTCTCGCATCCCTTGTCTATGCATTTTACTATTTTGTCTATTTATCTTTCTATCTATTTGTCTATTTGGCTGTCCATGGAGGTGGAAATATCGAAACGGAGGTTTGATTGAGGCAAGCCCCTAAACAGCCCCTAAACAGGTGATATCTTACTTGTCTTATGTTTTTGAGCATCTTGGGATTTCTCACATCCCTTGTCTATGCATTTTACTATTTTGTCTATTTATTATTTTTCTATCTATTTGTCTATTTGGCTGTCCATGGAGGTGGAAATATCGAAACGGAGGTTTGATTGAGGCAAGCCCCTAAACAGCCCCAACAATTTTCCTCGGTCTTATTTGTGTAGGTATTGAAGATATTCATTTGCTGGAGGCTTCATTGCTTGGTTGGTTGTGAGTGCTTTTTTTCCCTCCATAGTTTCATCGTTTACATTTAGTTTAGTTTACTTTATTTTAGTTCTGTTATAGTATGTTATTTTCCTATATTTTAAGAGTTTTTAGCAATCGGAATAGTAGTTATCCCTTAAACTGTTTTTTGTGATATTCTCGGTTTTCAATTCATATGAGATGCCAACACGTCGCGTTGTCCTCCGTGTGTCGGGCTACTGCCCTTTGGTCGAGAACTCGTCAGTTTGTCCAAAAAACCTCTGTGATCTACTCGTTTTGATTCTGAAACTCTCGTCTTTCTATTTTGTCACTTGAGCTTTATTTTTTTGAGGTAGTTGAGGACCATTTGCCCCTTGAAGACTCTTGGTTGTTTTGAGACTCAAGGGTAGCAAATCTCTTCCTCTATAGTGTGTTGTAGGGTTGACAAGACAAATTCTGTAAGCTGGTGATTGCTAGGGGTATAATTCTAGTTTACGGATCAAGCTATAAATAAATTTCTAGAGCCCTGTTTCTTGCTTTTCTTGATCCATGTTTAGGGTTTCCTCCTTTTTCCTACTTTATTCTGTTCATTAGTTTAATCTTTCATAGTCTCTTTCTTTTATTCTTTTTTGTTTAAATTTTTCTCTTCTTCTTCATTTTCTTCATTTAATTTCTTGATCTCCTCAACAGGAGATTATTCCTGAAATTGGTTATCTCCATACATTTATATCTCTGCTCTTTATTGAAATCGCAAGCTAACTCTTCATTAGGTCATCAAGGGATTGAATTTTATTCTTCAAAAATAATACTTCAGTATCAATATTTATCAGCTCACTTTTGTAGATTTCTTGATCCTTCTGTACCATAAGAAGTTTCTCATATTCCCATTTTTCTAAGAAAGCTTGTTCCACTTCATCTGAACTCAGAAAAATGCCTTTCCACTGAATAAGCTTATGCCACCAAAGAGAAGCTTCCTCATCTAAGATACTTGTAAGAACCTTTCAATAAAAAGGCTTATAAATTTTTTTTGTTTAAATGTATACCACTATCCTCCAGTATCAATATAATCCCTTCCAGAACACTTTGGCATCTTCATGAAGCTCATGAATATTATCAAGTTATCATTCATATGATGTGTAAAACTTAATAAAAGACCAACAATCATTGAACATTGAGATCAGAATTCAAATTAAAAGTGAATATTACTTAAACATCCAAACGGAGAATTCTTTCAAGTGAACCTGCCTATTTCTGTCTTTCAATGTTTGGTACGAATTCTGCTCAACTTACCAAAAATTTTGTGTGATGAGCTCTTACCATACTCATGTTTGTATCTGTTATTAATAATTGGCGATTTATCTGATCATTTCTTCTTTGAGTTGCAATAAAATTATGGTAGATGTGCCAAAGTTTCTCTTTTTATTTTCTGTATGTGGATTCTATGTAATTTGCACATGGCTTCAGTTCATGAAAAATCCAGAGAATGATCTATAGGTGCATATATTGTTGAAGTTCACAAGTGGTATATTTTAGATATTGCAAGAATAGCCAATACTGTTGTTTACTGACATACTAGGTTTCATGTCTCTTTGTATCAGTTTTGGTTGTTTTATTGTTTCAAGAAAACCAAAATGTGTGACTTATTCCATCCATTTTCAGGTAGCTGGTGGCAAGAGGCCAGACCTTGTTATTGGGGCAGATACAGTAGTCGAGCTACATGTGTGTTTCCTACTTTCACCTATGTTAAGTGTGTTCTGTCTTTCGAAGCCATTTAGCATTATGTTAGGCTTGTAATAATTATTTATGTGTATATTTGTCAGGGAAAAATCTTAGAAAAACCAGAAGATGAAAAGGATGCATTCAACATGCTTTGAAACTTAAGTGGTACTATTTTGTTGTGCAATACATTTAATTTTTTTGTTTATAGTGATGTTGTTCCTTCTTGTGGGATTTTTCTTTTGTAATTTCTGATCTAACTTCATAATAGGATTGATTTCTTTGTCAATCTTTCAAATTTTATGGAGTAGGATGTGAACATAAGGTGTATACTGGTGTTTCACTTGTGCTTTCTCCATTGATCCCAGGTAAATATCCTTTCTTTGGTGTTCTGCTTGTTCCTTCACTGATATAACCAACTACTGTCGAGTCTTATTGACCTTATTTGATCATTTTTGAACATTAATATGAGCTCTTTCTTTCTTTCCTTTTAAGTTCCTGTGGTTTTTCATATTTATACCAAGTTTTAAATTTTAGATACATATTTGACTATCAGTTGCATGATTAATGATTATTGACAATGTCTATGAATCTATGAAGATCCAAAGGTTGGGGATCCACCAGTGGTGCGAACATTCTGGGAGGAAACAAAGGTTTTCTTCTTTATTTGGCAATTGAATTGCAATCACCAATAACAACTGTATTTGTGAATCTTAATCTGAGTATATTTTATGATCGTTGGTGGGAATACATAATCCTAATCAAGAGCTAAAGTCCTTGAACTTTCCCAGGTAGAGTTTGCGAATATAGAGGATGTAGCAATCAATGCCTATGTCAACTCAGGGGAGCCAATGGATAAGGCTGGTGCCTATGGCATTCAAGTTAAGTATTCAAAATAAACTCATCTCACAACTCTCATCATTGAACATGCTAATGAAAATAATTGATACAAATTGAAAGTCTGTGTGGAGGTCAACTGTGAATTTTTTTTTATTGATAGGTAAAGTGAGAGAATCTACTGGGGCCCTTGCCCATTAACAAGAGGAAACTGAAATACATCCAGCAAAACTAAGGAACAACACTCTGATATGTAAAAAGGCACCCTACCAAAGAGAACCAGGCAAAATCAAACAATTGAATTGCTGAAAAGACACCATTGACTAGCCCAAGAGGGTAGCAAGCCGACCCCTAAAATGCTCTACTAACCCTCACAAAAGAGGGGAAGCAAGATGCAAGATGAAACACATGCTGAAACTGCCTCCTTTCCTAATGGGAAAGAATAGGTTACAAATCCACTCAGATTTATCTCCAATTGAATCCCAGGCTTCCATTTGCAATCCTTCAGCTTCTGATTTCCTCCCTCTGCACTTTCTAAAAAACCCACAATTTGCTTTGATTTTCTTGCTTTCCGATTTTGAGATGGTTAAAATGTCTTTAGTCGCTAATTAGTCTTCCTATTCCTCCCTAAAAACTTGAGACACTGCATCCTTCAAATCCTGCAAGTCCCTGAAATCCTGCATCTCTTCTCCATCAATCTCCATCAACAGATCATCTTCTGTGCCAGGATGCCAGGAAGATTCAAAATCTCAACTTTATCTGTGTCCTTTTTCTTCATGCTGACTGCCCTCTTCCTCACCATGAACTGAAGAAGGGAAAAATGATCCCCTATTGATCTTTAGCAGAAGGTGTCCACGATTTCTCTAGATAAAATCAATGTCAGGACTTCAAATTTCTGAATCCATTTCTGCAGATGGACTGTATAGGATCCAGAGAAAATTTGAGAGGAACATTCTGGAGTGAAAGTGCTTGAAATGAAGCCCATCAAAATTCACAAATTGGGTCCAAGATCTCTATGAGGACAAAATCCTGATAGATTGGCTGAGAATTTTCAAACAAAAGTTACAAAACATAAACCCTCACGAATCTGTTCTAGTTGTCATCCTGTTTGTCAATTCTAACGAAATTCTCCCACCTTCTCAACCAACTCTATAATCAAATCAGGATCTCTCATTCACAATGGTAAGTAATACAAACAAACCAACATAAGAATCTTTGGAATCTTAGTGATAGAAGCAACTACAGGATCAAAAAACAGAATCTAGGGGCTCACAAATACACCAACCTGTCTGAGACTCTGAAGAAATAAGGGCCATTATTCCACACAAAATCACGGTTCTCAGCAATCTGAAAACTGAACAAAGAAGAATCCCTTTCCAGCTAAGATAGAGAAGGATCCACAATATTGCTGCATGTTGACCTCATCCAACAAACAATCTCCTCATATTTCAGATGCTTCTCTATGCATCTACACACAAGGGATCTGCTGCCAAGATCCTTTGCAATTGAGTATGTGCAATCATCTGAAAGGTGTATATCCTGAACAACATCACCCAACTAACTGGAATGTCTTCCAGGCACAAAGATAATGGACCATGATTCCCTTTCCCAGTTGGAAGAGGGTTCCCCAGACCATGTTCTGCATTACAACCTTCTCTGCATTTTGATCTTCATGCTGTACTCCTTCAGCAGAGTCTCTTTCTGTATACTTGCCCAAAGAAGGCAAAACCTCGACATGGATAGAAGAAATGTCCTTTTCAATAGAGATTTGACGCTTGCAGAAATCATTGCACATGGAATGGACTAGCAGTGTTTTTGCAGTTCTTAAAAAACTCTTTGAACAGTAGAAATCTCAATCTCTCACTCCCTTTCCTCACAGGCTGCCAGCAGAGAAACTGAATTGGGAAGATTCAGAAACCCCTTTTAAAAAGAAAAAGGACATTTCAGCCTGCCAATAGCTAACCACCCTTCTCTTTTGGGCTCCTTCCCAGAAACTGCCTTTCCCTTAAGCCGATTGCTGTAGGACTTCTTCCCATGCCTTAATGTAAACAGAGATACAGTGGTACTCATTTTGCCATTTTCATCTTCCTCTGTGCTTCCTTTTCCAACATTTGCCCCTTTTCCAAAGCTGTGCTCCTACTTGACTGTGAGCAGACAGTGGCATCTCCTCAACTTAAAAATATTGAAGGAATCTCTTGAGTTTAAGTTTATATTTATTTTACAGAACTAATTCATTTTGTTACATGGAATATGAAACATTGGCAGAACCTTCATGTTTTGATTGCTGTATATTCAATGACTCATTAATATTTTCAAACAAAGATCAAGAATTTCAACGAACCCCTAAATAACAAGGTTGCTCCAAGTCTCTGGGACGGGGACAGCAGGGGACGGCAGGACGAGTTCCCAAGTTTCCGATTTTTGAGGCCAAAATTAGGGACGGCAGGGGACAGCTATATAAAAATATAGGGAAATTTTAAATATTCAATAGATAACATGAATAAGGCATGCATAATACACATTATAGAACATTAACATATAACATTTGTGTTCAACATTATGCCAATACTCAATACGCATTCAAAATTAACATACAGTTACATGAATCATGAAACAACCTCCAAGTTATAATTTATAAACTTATATCAAAATGCCCAAAGGCTACATTGCTGCCATATAGTTTTAAAGTTTTAGTTTGCTATGAAAATCAAAATACAATATCGTATGTCAATAATGAATACAAATTTACAAAATAAACAAAGAGCACTGCTGCCCCTAATCATCTCTCATAACTGCATCAAAATCAGAGTCATCCTCTGAGTCACTGCCACCGTAATGCTCCTCCTCAACCAATGGGACCCCAACCAAGCCCTCAGCTGTCTCCTCCTCATCTATCTGAGCCGCGTCCTCGGGATCAATATCCCACCGTAGAGCTGGAGTCTGTCGATACTCTGGAGTCTGTCGATCCTGAAGCCGAAGAGCACTATGAACGGCCACTAGCTTCTCTGCTCGTCTAGAGGTAAGTCTATTCCTCTTGACAGAGTGGATAAAGCCATATGTGGACCAATTCCTCTCTGCAGCAGAGGAACTAGCAACCTATGCAAGAAGGCGAGTGGCAAGTATCTTCAACTGCGGTGTATCTCTCCCATGATAGGTCCACCATCCAATAGGGTTCCCTTGAGCTAATATAGCTCTATCCAACCTCGCCTGTGGTTTGCTCAAGTTTGGGCCATTAAGATTAGCAAAGTCTAGAAATTGTGACCGAAGTATTGAAGCTTGCTCGGCTGGATAAATCTTTTCAATGGCCCGTGTGAACCCATCTAAAACCTCAGATCATCACATGGAGGCACCCTACCATCCCTTGGTGCATACCATTTTGGATTTAGAGCAAAGGCAGCCATATGAAGCGGGGTGTTCATTGTATTCCACCTCCGCGTCACAATGGGCCTAATGTGTTGCTCATATAAATCCAAAGTGGGGTCCTTTGCCAAAATAACTTGCCTGATCTTCCCAAGCATAGTGTCAAATGTCTCATATATCTCTCCAAGACTAGGAGAGTCTGTATCAGCATATCTAATGACATCTACAATGGGCGAGATAAAGGAGCAAATATATCTGCAAAATGCAAACAAAAAGTTCAAAATAATTAGTTGACAAGTTATTTGACATGTTAGAAACTTCAAAAGTTGGAACATTGGACAATAAAATTAAAATATTAAAATCAGAAATTTAATATGAAAATCAGCCATCTAATATGTCTTACCTCACATTGGCCCACCAATCATCATCGAGGATCTTTTGTTTGATGCTCTTTCCTTGAGTAGAACTTGCATTAGGCCATCTAGTCCACTCAGCATTGACCATCATCAGTTGTAGAGGCTCATGCACCTCAACCATCCTCTCCAATAGGATGAAGTATGTGGCATATCTACATTCATTAATTCAATGATTCATTAAAAAATAAAAATTTAAAACAAAATCAGATTATGAATACAAATTGAAAGTGAAACAAAATGAAGTAAATGGCATACCTTGTATCAACAGGTTTGAGAAACTCCTTTGAAAATGTCCTGAAGAGAGCAAGTGAGGTGTGGTGGTTGCAAATGAACATCTGAATTTCTCTAGCTTCTGCCACCGTTTTCTTCACCCAATCCATCTTCCCTATGTCTTTCAATGCATTGTTCAATGCATGAACACAACATGGGGTCCAAAATATGTGCCTATAAGTACCCTCCACCATCAACCCAGCCGATTTGCACACACGTGCTGAACTTGCACCACATTTGCAGCCCCAACCTCCTCTATGGCATCTCTCAAAATGGAAAATTGGAAGTCAGCATTCTTACGTCTCCCTGAACAATCTACGGCTCTAAGAAAATAAGAACCAGCAGGGCATGTGACTATGACATTGATGAGTGGCCGACGTCTACAATCAGTCCACCCATCCATCACTATAGAGCACCCCGTCCTCATCCATGTTTGCCTCATCTCCTCCATTAACACATTAACTTTGGAGTACTCTTTGTCTAGGAGGGTGGTGCGTAGCTTATGATCTCAGGGGGTACGAATGAAGGACCAACAGTGGCTATGTCTTTCACCATTTGTTTGAAATAAGAGGAACGGGCCACATGAAATGGAATGGCATGGGCAAAAAAGAATTTGGCAATGGAGGATTCAGTGGTTTCTCGTGCTTGGTTTTGAAACATGGACTCAACTGAGGCTGCCTTATCACTACCAATCACCTTCCTCTTTCCTCTTAAGATAACACTACTACCAACCGTGGAAGGACTAGGAGTAGGAGTAGGCATAGATGATTGTGAACTTGGGAAAGAAGGAGACCCACCTTGAACCCCACCATCACACTCCATTTGAATTTTTTGGCACTCTATAAATAGTGCATCTGTCAATGCAGGACACGCTCTAACTCCATGGCCCACCTCACCCAAAAAATGAGACCTAACTCTAGTGTAGCTGCCCCTAAACTCCTTTTCACAAACATGGCAAAACCAAACCCTACTCCCCCCTGAATTTTTTTGTCTTTCACCCATGGCTGTCACAAATTGAAGGAATGGTTTTTTTTTGTCTAGTGGGTGTTTTGCATAGTCCTTCATAGTTTTGGTATTGGTTGATGAAGGATGGTGTTGGGTAGGGGTTATTTGCTCTCTAGTTTGCCTTCTAACTTGCATTTCAACTTCACTATCACTCCCACCCTCACTGCTGCTCATGTTTTTTGTTTTTAGAATGCAAGTTTTGACTGAAAATGCAAAAAAATAAAAAAAATCAGACTATGTATACTTCATATTTTGCAAAAAAATGAAAAAATGAGAATAGAGAAAGGAAATGCATACCTCTTTGATGGATTTGCACTCCCAACAACACTATTTCAACCTCCTCTCCTCCTTCAAACTGCTGCTCCTTCTCCTTCAATGGCTGCAATTTTTTTTCCTCTCAAACCCTTGGCTGCTCAAACAAACAAAATGAATAGAATGAAGTTTTAGAGGCCTTTTTTCTTTCATAAAAGAGTGAAATATTAGGGCCCACACATGCCACGTAGGCAAGCCTTTTTAAAAAATTTGTATGCTTTTTTCTTTTATGTTTACGCGCTTCAAAACGTGGGGGACGCCCATTTGTCCTTGGGACGGTTGAGGGACGGCTCAGCCGTCCCCTTGCCGTCCCCGGGACGTTTCCCGTGATTTTGCAAAAAAGGGGGACCGTCCCTCCCCATCCCCTTGCCGTCCCCTGGTACTAGGGATGTCCCCGGAACCAGGACGGGGGATTTTTGGGGGGGGGGGGCGGGGGCGGGGACGCGTCGCCGGGTAACCCTGCTAAATAACTAGCAATGGTGATAAAATTGTAAAAAATGATAAAATCTATTTAAGTTTAAAAAGTCTTTTACACGGTTGTCTCCAAAAGCTTTTATTTAATTATGCACAAAAGAAACTAGTTTCCTTGCAGTTGGACTTTACTGTTGAATTTAGGAAATGATTAAAATTTAAATTCGTGTAGTTCAAAGCTAAATAAATAATTGAGTTCTTTTAAAGGTCCTTCTATCAAAGGTATGAAAAGGTAATTGAAGGATCCAAACGCCTCCCATTTACAAGTTTATGTAAGGT
The DNA here is from genome assembly GCA_007258455.2 of Sequoia sempervirens. Lineage (NCBI taxonomy): Eukaryota > Viridiplantae > Streptophyta > Pinopsida > Cupressales > Cupressaceae > Sequoia > Sequoia sempervirens. The sequence continues at coordinate 24,819 of VDFB02002949.1, read as the reverse complement.
GCATGTCTCTTTCTCATTATTTGCTGTATAAAATTTATTGTACTTAATTTTATTATTCAAATTTTGAAAAAATCTAGGATAAAATATATTTAAAACTAATATATTATATAGGTACAGTGGCAAATTGCTTATTTTTATAACCTATTTAAGAGTAATAGAGAAAATAGTCTCTTAATTTGTTTTTCCACAGATGATAGAGAAATGAAACTTAAGTGGTAAGGAAAGATAAAATGTGCTAGGTGTAAGTATTTACTCACTGGTATAGGCATTTTGACTTAATTTTTTCTTGATTTCAAGGTGTTGGCATTTTGACAAACACTTGGCATGTGCATTACTGTTATAGTTTCCAGAATTTTTTTGAAATGTATCTGATTTGTTTTGATGATTAGATTGCAAACATTTATTTTTTGAAGCCCAAAGTTTCATAAAATGGACAAACAATTTAATAATCAACTGGCTGTCCTCCTTATCATTTTAAAGTAGAACATAATAATGCAGATTTTCTGTGTTAATTTTATCAGCAGCAATTTTTATACAAATAGAAAATTCCAACATAAATCTGACCTCTTCGGGATTCACATCTGAATAGAGGTAGGAAGCATCAATGTAGGTCTGCTACACAGCAGTTTCATGGTTGTGGAATGAGCCTTTGACAGCAGCAATATTACAAACAATTTGCATTCTTTGACAGCAACATTGTTACAAACAGTTGGCATCCTTTGACAGCAGCATTAATACAAACAGTTGGCATCCTTTAACAACAACATTATTACAAACAGTTGGCAGCTCAATCTCTTCCAAAATCAATGATAGCAATGCTCTCCAAAACGTCTTCACTCTTCCACATATACTCGTGCAGCAGATAGACTTTCAATGGTGCCTCGAACTGTAGCTAATCCCATGCCCAGCCTGATTTGGTAATGGTGACTTGTAGGTGAGGTTTAGTGACCAGCAATCACCATTCAATTGCCTCAAAACATAGAGGATTTCCAATGCTCAGCCAACACAAAGAGATACGACAGCCATGAATAATTATCAATCTATTAAAGCTCTTCAAAATCTCCTTACAAAGTTGCAAGTCATTTCCCAAAATCTTATTGCATTTAAACCCTTCTGTTTCGAAGTGGAAATTTGATCATTGAAGCACAAGCATAGACTTTGAATGAATCTATCAGCAATCACCTAGGGAAGATATTTCACCACTGTGGATGATATTCTTCTTGAAGGTTTTCGTCTTCAAGAAGTTCTTGGAGGAAAAACCCCATAGTATACCAAAAATATCAAGATCGAAGCATATGAAAATAAGCTTCAAAATGCCCTTTTATTTTCTCTCATGAAAGTCACATTTTATTTTTAATATTTTGCCTCCAAAACTCAACATCCACCTTTTTGAAAAATAAATGAACTTAATAAAAATTAAATACTTATGTCTCCAAGCACCCAAGCAATAAATATAAAGTCACTTTAATAATTTAAATAAATATTTGAATGTGACTTTGTAATAAACTATTCAAACTTAGGCATTTAATTAATTTTTTCCATTTGACCCATAGAAACATCGCCAGAGCATCGAATCTCGAAACTGACTATGCTAGACTACAGCTGACAATAAAGAATTATAATTGAGGCCATTATGTCGAATTTCCAAAAATAGCAATAAGCTCAATAAAAAGTGGATGGACCAGATGTCCAAAAACACTTCTGAAAGCGTCATCCTGAAGCATGCTGACAACAAAGCTCAACGCCATGATAAAAAACTGGAAATATGCTGAGCAAATACCCCTCCAGGAATTGTGGAGCTCCGTAAACACTCAATTAGCCTAGGGGAACCTGCTAAATAGGCTAACGGTCATCAAAGTTGACTAGGCACAAGAAGGGGACATTATGCTAGGTTGCTGTTTTAAGGTTTTAGCTTGAGAGCAGATGTTATAGTTTTGTTTTGGCCTTTTAGTATGCACCTTTGGGAGTTTGCAGATATTCAAAGAGGCATAATTCACTATTATATATGCTTCGTATCCTCCTAAAATAGAGCTTTATTATTTGAATAGAAATGGCAGTGCCTTTGACAGATGTAATATGAACTTAAAGATTACAGACTAGTTTTTGAGACTGTTTCTCAGTGCATTTTTCTAATGTATTATTTCTATGTAATAGGTATCTTCGTCTTTTTGAACCTCATGGAAGACACCAAAAGGAGGTCCAAAACTATATGTCTCTGTAGGTTAAAACCTGAAGAGAAAAACTGTGAGCTTGGATTTCTTAATCATAATGAACATATGCAAATTCATATTTTAAATCCATGTTAAAAAATAACTGAAAAGGTAGAGCATAGAGATTTTATATACCCGAAGATGGGAGGGAAGATATATCTTAGTCATGCACATTATTCCATGTACACATTAAGAACCTTAAAAAATATGTGTATTTATGCTTGCTGGGGCAATTTTGTCATCCACTTCAGAAAAGTGGGAAGGGAATAAGAAAAAAGTCATCCCAATTTCATAAGAACTTCATCCAATGCATACAATATTCTAAATCTGAAGGTCTATACTTTTCTCTGAGGAGATACCCAAATGGGTAGGTCCAAGACTCTTGCTGGGTGTGCAAAGGTGAGACTATTAGGATTAGGTTGGCGATTCCCATTGCAATTAGGTGTAATCTCTTGGTCGCTGGATAACAAGGTCTATACTTTTCTCTGAGGAGATACCCAAATGGGTAGGTCCAAGACTCTTGCTGGGTGTGCAAAGGTGAGACTATTAGGATTAGGTTGGCGATTCCCATTGCAATTAGGTGTAATCTCTTGGTCGCTGGATAACTTGGCAAGTGTGACTGTTGTGTAAACACCATTGCCAAGTTTCGAACTTGGGTGTCCTGATAGGTGTGGGGTAAAGTTTGAGCCCTAAGAGACAAAAATAATGTTTGCGTTAATCATCTTGTAGATTTCTCATGGTCTTTTCATGTTTAAAAATTTTATTGGAGTCTGTGCAAGCTTGTCCTCAAGTTCTGTCATCCATTCATTTTCTCTCCAAGGAACGTTTGCATTCAAGAATGCATGTGCTGTAAAATCGCATTCTTGTTTGGTGTTGTTTATTGTAGATTCCTTTCTCTTGGTCTCTACTTTTGGATATGAAATTCCAAATTTATAGTTCTCTCTGATACATGCTGCACCACCATTGTCATTTAGACAAGAGCCTTAATTACTCTCCATTTACATATCTATATTGCTTTTCTCCCTAATATTCCTGCTCTCCTCTAAAGATTCTCCTTTGGGAACTTTCATAGCAATCAAATATGATTCTTTTTACTCACTGTCTGCTTAGACCTTGTCAACTACTTCCTTGCCTTTGCCCTAGACAATACATCCCAATTTCAGACAGATGAAAGGATTAAGGAGGGTATGTTCTATGCCTTTTTAATGAACACAGCTTTGTATCACGTTATGATCAGTATATTTTTCATTGTCTGTTTATTCTATTTCAAGGCTAATATATGTATATAATAATCATTTTCGGAGCTTTTATGGTTATTTATTTCATTAGTAGGATCCTGGGTGCACACTTTTAAGAACAAATAGTGGTTCTTTGTGGCTACATTTTGATGGTTAGTAGTACTTTTGGTGCTATCTTTCTGGTACTCTTTGAAATTGTAAGTTGTAAAATAAATGAGAAAACTAAAGATAATTTTTTCCGTGACATTTCACAGGGAATTGGGGGAACATTTGTAAAGTCCATCTTTGGCTGTTTTTTCAATGTGATGGGATTTCCAATTCACAGGCAAGTATTCTGATTGACCTGACATAATACCACTGAATTATCCAACATGAGACATATGGCTGTAATCAAAGACCATGTAAATTATTAGAAAGTTGATATTACATGGATTGATAGAGAATGTAGGAAAGCACATTAGCTTTTCTGAAATATTCATCTATGTTTTCGGAGGAGCTTAGAAAACAATAATGTGATTCTGAAATGAACGTTAGCGGGGAACAGATATATTGACTGCAAGAGCATGTTCTATGATATACCTCATTTAGTATAATCTTAATTAAGAGAAATTGTGAATTCACAGTTAAGTGAACTTACAGGTATATCTCTTAATGATTCAATTATCTTTTAATTTTTATGAAACTTACAATAAGGTTCTGAACATATCATCCTTTTTCCTGTTTTTGGCTTCTGAATAGGTTTGCAGCTGAAATAGATCAACTAGTTAAAGCTGGGGCTTTTGCAGACTAGCAAGCTTTCTGTGCTCATTGGCCACTGTGGCAAGTAAAGTGCATTGTCTTGTTCTGAGTTAATGTATTTCAAGATTTGTATCTGACACATCAATTCATGATTCATTCTTTCCTGTATCTGATAACAGGTTTGCAGTTGAAATTAATTAGCTAGTTAAAGCTGGAACTGTTGCAGAGTAGCAAGCTTTGTGTGTTCCATATTTGTCGAGGCCCATAAAGCTCCATCATTTTGCACCTGAAATGTAATTCAAGCTTTGTAACAGGTGTACTGATTTGTGATTGTAAAAACATTTTTTTCTGTAGCAAACAAGCAATTCTATTAGTCACTCCTTTATATATTACGTATAACCTATGCATTTCATTTCTTTAGTTTGAGTAAAAAGTAATGCCATAAGCCTGCTTTTTAAAAGTTGAAACCAATTGCAATTGCTCAATCATTCCTTTTGTTGAATAGGTGAATGGTAGATTGAAAGAATATCATATCTAACGAATATGGTATAGATGTCAAATAAAAGATACTCAGGTCATTGATATACAGATGCTCACGGCCTCAATTTGACCAGATGATGTACCCGAGTCTCATGGTTAGCAGGGAAATTGGGTACTTCAATTTCCACGTGTATGAAATGTAATATAATCACACCCTTATTCATTTAGTCTTCTATTCTATCTCTAAATGATTTCATCTCCATATTAATATCGCTAATCTCTGGAGGACTATGCTCCTGATATATGAGAACTTAAACCACTACTAGATTTGCACCTCACAAATCATCATTATCAACACTATCACCTAATATAGTTCAACTTAATGTGATTATCTCTTTGGAGTGGTGAATACTTCTTTGCTTCTTTGCTATCTATAACATGCGATTTTGAGATGAAATTACAAGTAAGAGTATACTAATCATTTTTATTTGAGGCCTGAAATTGAATTTTTAGTTTGAGTACATTTTAATGATTGGTTTCAATACCATTTACTAGAATTGAGATTGTTTGTGGCAACTGAAATTGTAGCGCATTTGTGCTGGGTTTGCAGCTTTACAAATGGGCATGAGAGCATGCATTTCGTATAAACTTTCTTTAATTATGTACGAGAGGAGCAAAACTCTAATGCCATTAGTATAATGTTGTTGCTACATCTTCCAGCAGGGATGTGAACACCAAAAAAACTACGTGGTTTTGTCAGCTTCTCTAACGAGGACTACTAAACTCCAACTTGCTTGTAGTGGGTTTTCCATATCCACGTGTTTGATAAAAATAAAATTAGAAGACAAAATCTCTTCTAATGCAAAGTGTTACAACAAACCAACTTTTGTATGGATTTTAAGTGTATACATAACAAGAAAGACAATCACAAGGGACTAAAAGATATGTCTAGTTAGCAGGCCTAAAGCAGAAGGCAAAGTTCATGCGCAATAGGTTTGTTGTTAAAACAATGTTAACTATTACAGATGTTAGTACTTCAAAAGTAGCGAAGCGAATATAATTTTATTAATGCAACAATGGATTAACCATTAAGAGATGTACATGGAAGCAAATAGAAATAAACAAACCATGATACATAAACACACAATGTCAGATATACACGAAGAAAGCTTTGTGGAAAAAAATTCTACCATCAAAGAGAGGTACACATATGTATTGATCTTCAACACAAAGAGTGCATATGCGACACATTTTCTCGCTCTAGCATTTTGGCAATCCTTGTAAACTTGTTACATCTTTGTAAAACTCACTAACCCAAACCCTCATACGTGTGCATCTATTAATAGTGACAACAAATGTGGTTTTACAATGCTAGACAACAAAATCATGGGACAAGAAAACATGAAAATTTGCAATTTTTTTTTCTTGGAGTCATTGTCCTTGAACCCTCATTGGGCTCCCTAGTGCCCCCCCCCGGCCGCCCCGCACCCTTGCTTGAACCCTTTGCCCCCTTGCACAACCTTCCACTATTAATCAAAGATTTGGTGGTGGGGTGGAGAGCATGTTGTTCAAGCCCATTTGTCATATACATACATTACACATAAGATTGCAATTAAATATCTCACTATCCTAACAAGTTTTGTTGCATCCATCACTTGTTATTTTATATCAAAATTTAATATAGCCATCTTCTTTTTGGGTGTTGAGTTAACGAAACTTTCTTATAGCTTTGCCTTTTTGGGTTGAAACTAAAAATTTGAGTCAAGTTAAAGGATTGTTAGGTTTTTTTCCATTGTAGTAGTCTTATCCATTAACTTCATGGATTCCATTAAGTTGCAAGGGGGGTTATTGTATTATTTAAGATGTTATGGGACATCTTTGGAGATCTTTGACACAAAGCTACAAACCTCACAACAACCTAACTTGTGGCAAAATCACTAGTTTGTATATATAATGAAAAGTGTGATTGCCTTGACAAATTTGCAATATATTGTGGCAAATGATTGGTTATTGTTGCGAATACTCCAAATTCCAATATTATGATGAACACAAGATCACCCTTATGAATGCATAATTGTTAGTTTTATAGAAGTGGAAGAAATGTCATTGTGTAAACAAAATGTAGAATATGAAGGATTGAAGTGTTTTAAATCATTTTTTTTGGCATTTGATCTTTTTTAATTTGCGGGAGGTTATTGAAGAGCCATAGGCCTCTTGACAAGGTGGTGGAATGGTTGTTTGGAAATAGTAGAGTTTGGAATCACTTGGATGGTGTAGGCCGATCGCAACACATTGCAAGAAATGGAGAGATTCAAGTACCATCTTTTGGATAAAAAAGATGTAAGACAAATGGTAATAACTTTAACACCTTCACACCATTTATTACAAGTAGAGCACAACCAACTTTTGAGAGTATGGGGTAGAAGAAGATTGTGTATGAGCAACCTAAGAAGGAAATTGCTAATTATTGGTACTCTTTTAGCAAGTTGTTCCATATTTCAAGGTCTTCATTCTGGTAGTTTATGGTGGATGACATTGCATTTGTAAGTCTTGAGTTCAAAGCCCTCATCAATTTCCTTGTTGCATAAGAGCTTGGCATTTTTTTTGTCATCAATGGGTGCATTAAATAGAGTGAAACCAATGCAATATTATGATGTGGAGTTGTGACATATGGTCCAATTTATTGCAAACAATGTTGATGCCGATTTTGTTGGAAAGTTGTTGATAGACAAGCATCTCACTTCGGTTTGGAGTCCTTGCATGGCTCGTCTTCATTTAATCCTAGAAGATATTTGCTAAGTTGAACAAGATAAATTTGTATTAGAACAAGGCTAGAAGCATCACAAAATTATCTTCAATCACATGAAAGTGTTACATATGATGAGCACCTCCATTGATGTAAGGAACATTTCTATGCAAGAAAATATACCTATTTGATTTGTAGCAGTATCACAGTGAAGAGTAATGGTGAGAGAATGAAGAAAAAATTCAAGTTTATATGACCTAATTAGCCTATGGTGATCAATTCAAAGCTTGTTTATGTACCTTCTTACTTTAAAGCATTCAAAGAAAATTTGACAAGATCTACAGAATCAAGTTGCTCATCCTAATTTTTTCCCTTGAGGGAATTGATATTTGTATGCCTTTTGGAGATCCTTTTGAGCAACCTATTACTCATATGTCATATAAGAATGAAAAAATAGTAGTGAATCAAAGTTTGCATCATTTTGAAAAGGTAATACTATTATATGGTGTCAATGAATGGGTTAAATGTTGAGAGAGCTAAAGGTACACATTGGGGCCATCACCAAAGACTTTGTGGGCTAAAAAAATCATTAACAATTTTGTCACATTATTGCACAACTGTCAAAGATTCCACTATGTATGGTGATGAGAGCTTGATTTTACATGATGAGGAAATGGTTATTTGTGATGATTGGAATGAGGTTGATTTCTTAGGGGAAGACTCTTCCTACTTTATTGATTGAAATTTTAAGCATTCAAGTATTTTTATGTTTTGTTTATGTGTTGTGTTTCCCCTATGGGTTTGGGATACTGCTAAGTATGGAGTGAATGGAAATCACTCATCATGTTGACCAAAAGTATCACTTTTTCACTTTATGTTTTTAACCTTTAGCCTTTTTCTTGAGACATATTTGTTGTGTTTCTCTTTTATGTATCCTATTCTCTTATGTTTTTCCTTTGCTTGTTGCAAGTTTCCTTTTATCATTCACAAAAAATATATTATGTTTCATAACTTATTACACGTGTTATGTTTTCTCATTTAGGAGGCATCTCTTCCTATGGTTCATTACTTTGTTCTCCTTTGACATTCTTACATGCTCATCATATTGTTTGTTGAGGGCTTCCTTATATCATTCTCATTTCACCTTCTACCTTATGTCTCATGGCTTGATACCCATGTTCTATATCCTTATTTAGAGGGCAGCCCTTCTTGTGGTCCATTGTCTCTTGTTTCTTTGGTAATGATATGCTTGCATGCTTATCATATGATTCTTATTATTGCAATGTTTACATCTTATGATTACATTCTTATATGTTTAATTACATATTTTGCATGCTCACATGTTCTTATCTTATGACGTTAACATGTTTCTTTATGGTTATCATTCTTCTTATCTTATTCCTACACATGTTTATAACTTCTATGTGTAGTGTCACAAATTGTTCTTGCTCACAATTTCTCACTAGGTTTGATACCTTTAGTGCATGTGCCTAATTATGCTTTTGATGTACCCATTTTTTTGTCGTTTTGGGAAACTTAATTAATTCCTTATTTATATGACTTTCAAAGAACTAAAATTACTTGGACCTGAGCTCTATATTCATATATATAAGTTCTTCCTTTTAAAGTCCCTATGTAATTTTACTACCTAAGGCAATTAATGCAACATCAAAAGCAAGAAAGGCAAAATATTAACAACATAATTACAGTAAACTACAATCTGCAATCCATCAACAAATTCATGTCCATAAATTGTAAGATGTTTATTGTTATTATATGCATTAACACTTGCGGGATCTCAAGGATATTTCTTCATCCTCCTTGTGTGAGTTGGTTCAACTACATCAATCCAACAAGGGTTTTAGATATGAGTGGCAAGCTATCATTGTGTTCATTATCAAGCCCAAATTGAGAAATTTATCCCCAATGAAATAGATAGACTAGCTACTTTGCCTCACACTCTTACTTGTACTGTTGTGTGTTGGTATAACACACACCGACAAAACATTAAAAAGTGGGAAGATTTTAAAACCTTGGTCAAAGCTATATTTTTGTTGGAGGTAGGAGAATATGATGACATACCTCCCTAAGATGACAACAACACATAGACATGTGCATACATTATTGGGAAGAAAACTATGAGTAGGATGACAAACTATATATTCAATTATTCTACTGGACCTTATGCCCTATAGTAAGAACTTGGTATATTGATTAAGAAAGAAGAGTGAGACCAGAACATGGAAATAACTGACTACAAATTTCATCTAGACCATTTCATTTTATAGTGAAAACCCTCAAATCCAAACTATACTAACTAAAATAAATGAAATTATCTTCAATTTGGTAGAAGAAAGTGAAATACTAGTACCACAATTGCATTCCACACCATCAACGAGAGAAAAATTATATTAACATAATAGTTGGACGGAATGGAAGTTAGCCAAAGTAGAAAGACATTGTTGTGCGGTACAGGATGACAAGGAAGACCAAACACCAAATATAGAGATAGGTTAAGGGGAGAGGGAAATCGAAGAATCCACTACCCCATAACAAAAATATTACAATGAACCTATTAATTGAAGGAAAAAAAACATTGCAGCAAAGGGGGATCCAGAAATGGCACACATAGGTGATTATTGGGATGAAAAAGTAGTTGCAAAAATGATAGAAGCACTAACAAACTTCCAAGATCTAAATTGGTCCAGAAGAGGCTATATAGATTAAACCCTAACATGAAGAAGAAAGTAAAATATTGAAATAGATAAGATGTTAATTCTCGGGATAATCAAACCGGTAGAGGATGCAAAATGGATAAGCCCAATGGTAGTACAAAAAAAATACTAGAGAAATAAGGGTGTATTGACTTCCAAAAATTAAACAAAGCTTGCATACATGACCCATTTCCCACATCTTTTATAGAGGAAATACTAGATTCAATAGTCAGAAAGGAGATTACTTGTTTACTGAATGGATTTTTCGGTTACCATCAAATAAAGACCAGGGATAAATATTAGCCAAAGATGACTTTTTCTACCGAATGGGGATCCTACATGTATACAGTGAAGCCATTTGGATTGAATAATGCTCTAATAATATTCGGTCGAATAATGCTCAATACTTTCAAACTGTTTTCATGCTTTCTAGAAGTTTTCTTAGATAATTGGACAATTTATGACCTAGTGAAAGACCATGTTTAGGTCCTTCAGATGATGCTAAGCCAGTGTAGAAGAATGCATATCTCATTGAATCCAAGAAGAAATGCACATTTGCGGTACCATATGGGACACTTCTAGGCCACATTGTATGCAAGGAAGGATTAATGGTAGATTGAATGAAAGTGGCTATGATCCTCAACTTACCACCACCAAAGAATGCTTTGGAGGTTGAGACATTTTTAGGATACATGGGATATCATAGAATACTCATTGAAGGTTATGTTGGAATTGTAGCTCCATTAGAAGATCTCTTGAAAAAGAAAACTGAGCGGAGTATCAAATGGAATGAGGAAGCCCAAAATGCCTTTGATTCCTTAAAACATAAAATTGTAGAGGCACCAATCCTAATCTTTCTGGATTGGAACAATCCCTTCCACGTTCATGTTGATGCCTCTGGAATGGAAATAGGAGTAGTACTCACCCAACTAAAGGGTAAAAGGATCATCCTATAGCCTTTGCTATTATGAAACTATCTATAGTTGAAAAGAATTATACCACTACAAAGAGAGAAGCACAAATAATGGTGTACGTGTTAAAAACATATGGACATTATTTACTATCCACACCATTCACCTTCTTCACATATCATGAACCCCTCAAATACCTACTCAACAAACCGGTAACCCATGGACGAATATCTAGGTGGTTGTTGCTATTCCAAGAATTTGACTTTAAGATCATGGTAAAATTCAGAAAGAACAATCAGGGATCAAATTACCTATCAAGGATTGAAACTGACAAAGAACCAAATGCACACGAAGAAGAATTAACCAGGACACATTTATTCTACATTATCGTAGTACTAGAAGAATTAGAGGATGTCGCTATTTTTCTATCCATTGGAGAATTCCCAAAAGACATCTCCGTGGGAGAAACAACCATTAGTGTAGAGAGTTGCACCGTACACACTAGTAGAGGGAGAACAATACCACATGGGGAAATATGATATCTTAAGGAGAGTTTCTATAAACATGAAAGGAAGTCCATTTTACAAGAGGCACATGCCAAAATTTTTGGACATAATTTTGGAGAAACCATCAGAAGAAGGGTAAAATTGGCGGGCTTATGGTGGCCAATGCTACACAAGGATGCTAAAGAATATACAAAGGGGTCAACAAGACTGAAGATAGAATACCAATACCTCCTTCCCCATTGAACACGATGTATTGAGGAAAATACATCATTTTAAAAGGGGGATGATGTTAGCAGGTCAAGGGCAGAAACAAAGCATACCATAGGCTATCGAAAGAAGTCCATGGTATCGAGAAAGGACATTAGTTATCACTAGGAGTCATGTCCCTTAAATGGAATATATGTATATATGTCACATGTAATAGATGAATAAGATATATTGACAGAGAGAGATAGATGTATAAGAAGGAAGATAGAAATATATACTAGAGCAAAGACTAAGACTCACCCTTTTGTATCTGTTATAATACAATATAGAGGATTTATAAGGATCATATGTGTGTAATGGATGTATGAGTATTTTATTTTGATGTTATGATGGTTTTGATAAGATAAGCAACATTTACATGGTGTTGTACCCTTTACACAGGGAGCCCAGAGGGCCAAAGGAAGCATAATTCAAAACAACTGAACTAGATAGAAACAAACAGAGATAGCTAACCGACAATTGTAGAACAACAGAAAAAGATTAGATAACCCTAGAACCAGAGGGGACCAATCTAACACCCATAACCCGTGGCCAAGAAGTAGCAATGGATTTGGGAAGACCCTTCTTCCTCAACACAACTGACCAAGAAGGATCATAATCAAAATCCACCAAGCAAGGTGAGAGGATATGTATGATGTTATGATGTTATAAGATATGTATGTCTTGTATATTCTTATGGAACATGCTTGTTTCTCTTACTATATCCTTTAGGGTATAAATAGAATACTCAAGGAGTACTGGGGTACGAATCTCTCGATTGTACTTTCCCCATTTCTCTTGCCAACACAATTACTTAAGTACACCACACTAATTAATTAATCTCATTGCATCATTTTTCATGATTAACAATTTAATTAGTCATTATTAGTTAATTATATAATTTCTAATTCAATCTATGTGCATATAATTAATTAAAGTAATTAAATAAATATTCTCACCTTTCCATCAAATCATGCAAGTTGTTAACTCTTCAATTTATGCTTGCACATTAAAAAATCAAACAAAACAAAAGTGCATACAAGCTCTAAATCAAATGAATTAATCTCAATTCTTTATTCTCCCATCCAAAAATTAATAAATTCATCCCTTTTCGTTCACAATCATTGAAAATATCAAATCATCATCAAAATCATCATCAAAATCATCTAGTTATAGAAATTTTGCATGAATTTTGAGCAACTAGAATCCATAGAATAAGTAAATGCATTTGACAAAATATCTTCACTCGATAAGTGAAGGTATTGCTCTCATATTTTATTTCTCAATTTGAAGTTTATGTTTTGATTTAGAGCAAGGAATCAATATTATCATATTTTTCTTTTCTAGCTTTGAATTTTAGCATTTACAATACTTATCCATGATTTTTGAGTCTACAATAATTTCTTATACATTTTTTTACACTCAATTCCTTGGACCTTTGTATGCAACAAGGTGAAAGAGGTATATTATATCATTGTTTATCTTTCATGTTTGTAATTACAACATCTTTCCAAATGTTTTATCCAAATTCTCATGGTTACATTTAGAAGAGTCTTACATTGAGCTTGTTATAGTGACTTGATGGGAGTCCTACATTATCATTCAATCATTTGGAGCATGGTTAAATTCATTTAGGGAACTTACACCTTTGTTAATTATAGTATTAGGGAACACAACCATGGCTTTATGTCACCATTACATTTTTTTTTTGCACTTACTTTGTGTTTATCAGTTAAAGTGGTTTTGAGAAGATTGAAAATCCTGTACATAAGATAGAACTCAAGGCATACATAGAAACCCCAAAAGGGAGGAGAACATAGTTATTGTTGGAAAAATTGTCATTGATGTCAAATGTTGCATGACTGAAGTATTGCAGGAGCATGACTAAAGATAACATATTTGAAACCAGATTTTTAACAGATCACTAGTTGAATAAAGAGATCACCAGTAGTGAGCCTATTTTATGAAGCGCATCGATTTGGATTAAACAAGGCAGTGTGATGACAATGTCACAATTTAATAAACATGATCATAACTAAAAGGTAGATAGGTTCGGGCATTCCATTTAATTATTTTTTGCGAAGGTTTGGAAGAAGCCATGTTATCAAATACAAGGGATCAGCGCAGCCTTTAAGACAAATACCAAGAAAAATTCACATCATTTAATTTGTCCTGATTATTTCTGTCATCGTTACTCTCACCTGCCGTGGAGATAAAGACAAATAGTGTCTAAGCATTGTATTATATTTTGCAACGTTGGAAATAGGTTACGCAAGTTTTTATGCCATTGGAGGAATCGAGCTTGGTGAGGAGATTACTATCGAACATATATTGCCACTTGCCGCTGCTAGAAGGAACTTGAATATTTTACCAAATAATTATCGGGCAATATTAATATATGTTACCTTGTCTTATTTATGCTGTCGGATTTCTAATCTATTGAAAATCGTGCCTAACATATAAGATACAGGATGCTTATTAGAAGATAGCGTACTCTCTATGGTGACTTGAAAAGGACGGAAGATTACATTGACGTCACCGCTATTAAAGACCCAAGGAGCGATGTAACTAAGGATCTTTTATGACTAGTGCCATTGTAATTGAAGGAGCCAAAATATAAAAGGCAAGCAAACGTTGAATGAAGTTATATCAGCCGTCGAATATCACAATTAGTTAAAGGGAAGGATTGAATAAACTAAGTCAGATTTAGTCAAACCCGATTTTGAGAAGCACGGTTTAAACCAATTGGTTTAGAAGCATAAGACAAAAATTAGTCCAAGAAACGGCATCAAAAGATGCGAAGCATGTTTAAGGGAAAGAGACGGCATAAAAAATGAGATTTGATAAAAAAGGAATGTGACTCTATGTAAGGATGCGATTAGAAGACAACAACTTTATGGAGCATCATGATGACTTTGTGCTAAAGGCGTGGGGTGTTTAAAAACATCTATAATAAAATAATAAGTCTGTGTTTAGTCTAAAAGACGTGATCTTTCATTTAAGGACATCGACCATTAAGAACAGATTTGTTTTTTTTTTTAAAACTAAACATTCAATAAATGTTTTGAAGAGAGACATCTTTTTGAAAGAGTTATGTGATCAAACAGCATGAGCTTTCATCGCAACAATTGAGTAACTTATATATGAGGCATCAAGATTATTTCTGTAGTGTGGTTGAGAAGTTCAAGAAGTCAGAATCAGAAGCCTTTCTTCTTGTGTGGGCTGAGTGAGAGAAGTTATATCACAAAGGCAGATTGGAGAATTGGCAGATTGCAGATCTGATTGAGAACAATTGCTTCATCCATCAAGTCAAGGTTTGGTGCCTTGCATTTAGGGGTTGGTGCTCCTTGTAGGCAGGTGTCTACTAAAATCTATAGAGGTCTAGGTGTTCCTTGTAGATTTCATTCTACTAAATCACCTAGTTGTAAACCTGTAGGTTGGTGCCTACTTAAAAATTATTATTTCAATAAAGTTGTGTCAACTTGGGGAAATTGATTCAAATCAAATAGGTTGATTGTAGCAAGTTTAAAAAGATTGAAAATAAAAAGTTTTATTATTGATTTACTGATTCACCCCCCCTCTCAGTAAATCTTTTGTGCTCTTCAATTGGTATCAGAGCCAGGTCCTTCTTAATAGCTTAATCGCTTGAAGGAGATCCTTAAGAGCACTTATGGAAAATCAAAGCAACATGGTGAAAGCACCCATCTTTGATGGGACTAATTATGCATTCTGGAATATCAAGATGGAAGCATACTTGAATGCACTTGGGTTTGATGTGTGGCAATCTGTTGTAGATGGGTATTCACCTCCAGCTACCCCTCCAACGGATCAAGCAGGAAAGAAGAGAAGTGAAGACAATGCAAAAGCTAAGCATGCTCTTCTTTGCAGCCTAACAGATTCTGAATTTACAAAAGTCATGAGCTGCAAATCATCAAAAGAGATTTGGGACAAGCTTCAAAATATCTATGAAGGAGATGCAAAAGTTAAGAAAGCAAAGTTGCAAACTCATAGAAGAAAGTTGGAAACTCTCAAAATGGAGGATGATGAAGACATTGCTTCATATTTTCTTCGTGTTGATGAATTAGTGAATATCATGAGGGGACTTGGTGAAGAAATCAAGGATGAATTCATTATTGACAAAATTCTAAGATCTCTTTCTACAAAATTTGAGGCCAAAGTTGCAGCATTGGAAGAACTAACAAATCTAGACCAGCTGAAGAAGGATGAATTACATGGTATTCTTGCTGCCTATGAGATGAGGATTGAAGGTAAATCACCACAAAAGGAAGTCTCATTCAAAGCAACCAAAAAGGGCAAGAACAAGCATGAAGAAAAGGATGAAAAATCAAGTGATGAAGCTGAATCTTACTTCATGGGAAAACTTAAGAAAGGAAAAGGAAAATACAAAGGAAAATTTCCTTTTAAATGCTTCAATTGTGGAAAAGTTGGACATTATGCTTCAAAATGTCCTCAAAATGAAAGCAGTTCTAGTGAAGAAGAAAAGGAAATCAGCAATAAGAAAAAGGGAAAGAAGAATTTCAACTCAAAGAAGAAATTTCAAAAACATAAAAAGAGTTTTTATTCAAAGAAAGATAGCAGCTCCTCTGAAGAACAAAGTGAAGATAGCTCAAGCAATGAGGAAGATGAAATATTGTTTATGGCTGAATGTGAAGAACAAAAAGTTGAACAAGAATGTGAAGAAGAAGAAGAAATAGATCAAGATGAAGGAGAGGAAGTAGATCTTGAGGAAGAATTGCACTATGCTTACAAGAAAAATGAAGACTTGAAGAAGAAGGCTGCCAAGTACAAGTTGAAGATCAAAGAAATGACAAATGACTTAGAGAATTCAAGCAAAACCATTGAAGATTTGAGAGCTCAAATCATGGAAGCTGAAAGAAATGAAGATGAATTGAAAAACAAACTCAACACAAAGGAGATGAAATGTGACAAGCTGGAGCAAGAGATAGCAATGCTAAAGTTGGAATTGGAGAAAGCAAAGGATCAACACTCAAAGATTGGTGAAGAATCCAGCAAGCTGATTGAGCTAATGAAGGCTCAAGATTTTCTTCAAAGCAAAATGGGAAGCTGTTTTGAAGAACAATCCAAGAAGGTCACTAACTCCAAAGAAGATTTCAAGACTTTCTCAAAGCAAGGAGAAGAAGATTGGATAAGTGCTGATTCTAAAAGAAGATTGAATAGTAGGCACTTCTATGCATTTAATGGCTATTGTTTTGTATGTAACAAATTTGGGCACAAAGCCTTAGATTGTAAAAATAAAGTGAAAAATAGTTCTAGCTACCTTAGGAGAGATTATAATCCTTTCACACCTTTAATGGACTATAATGGTCTATGCTACAAATGTAATAATCTTGGGCACAATGCTCAAGCTTGTAGGTCAGTTTTTAATAACTCTCCAAAACAAAACAAGAAGGTAGATAAGTCTATTAAAAGGAAAGAAATACCTATCAAAGTATGGAGGAAAAAGGAGAAATCAATGTTCATCCAAACTGCCTTACATGCTGAAAGTAAGAAAGATAGATGGTACATTGATAGTGGGTGCTCAAAGCACATGACAGGTGACAAGAGCAAATTCATCTCTCTTGAACCTACTGATGAAGGAACAGTAAGATTTGGTGATAATACAAGAAAACAAATAAAAGGAAAAGGTACACTTAGTCTAGATAATGGAAGAACAAAAACAGAAAATGTTTTGTATGTTAAGGGCCTAAAAGAAAATCTTCTAAGTGTTAGTCAACTTTGTGATCAAGGACATAGTATCACATTTCTTTCTAATACATGTGATATCAAGAAAGATGGAAAGCTGGTTGCTCAAGCTGAGAGGAAACAAAATTTATATGTCCTAAAAGAGATAAATTGTGAAAGCTGCAATTTAGTACAAGAGGATGAGAGTTGGTTGTGGCACAAAAGGCTAGGCCATCTAAACTTTGATAATATTGTCAAAGTTAGCAAATCAAATGCTGTGAGAGATATGCCAAGGATAACAAAACCTTCTAACATCATTTGTAGAGAATGTCAACTTGGAAAGCAAACAAAGTCAAGCTTTAAGTCCAAGGAGCATACTTCATCAAAACCATTAGAACTCATACACAAAGATCTTTGTGGGCCAACAAAATCCAAAAGCATGAATGGAGAAAGATACTTTATGTTGCTGATTGATGACTTCTCAAGGATGACTTGGGTTGCATTCTTGAAAGAAAAATCTGAAGCTTTTGACAAATTTAAAGCATTCAAGGAGCTGGTTGAAAATGAGGCAAACTGCAAGATAAAATGCCTTAGATCAGACCGAGGAGGAGAATTCACTTCAAAAGAATTTGAAAATTTATGCATAGAACATGGAATTAAAAGGCAATTTTCTGCAGCTAGAACCCCTCAACAAAATGGGGTTGTAGAAAGGAGAAATAGGACAGTTCAAGAAATGGCAAGAGCAATGCTAAATGAAAACAAGATAGCAAATTCCTTTTGGAAAGAAGCAATTCATACAGCAGTTTACATTCTGAATCGTGCACAAATAAGAGTGAACAATGAGAAGACACCTTATGAACTTTGGAAAGGAAGACCAGCAACTGTCAAGTACTTCAAGATTTTTGGAAGCACTTGCTACATTCGAAGAGATGAAGAAGATTTGAGCAAATTTGACACAAGAGCAGATGAGGGAATCTTTCTTGGCTACTCATCAAAAAGTAAGGCATATAGATGCTACAACAAAAGAACTCACAAAATTGTTGAAAGTGCTAATGTAAGAGTTGATGAAGGAAAGCAATTCAAAGAAGTTGGACAAAGTGATCACCATGTTCAAACTATGAATGAAGAAGACAAAGATGATGAGGACTCTCAAGAGGAAGAAAAGGAGGAAGAGGCAAAAGAAGGAGAATCTTCACAAAAGACTCCCATGAAGACACCAAAGACACCTTCCAAGTTTGTTCAAAAGAACCATCCTGAAGATTTGATTCTTCAAGATAGATGTAGATCTACAAGGAGAATGGTGAATTACAATGAAGATTGTCATGCAACTTTTCTATCTCAAGTTGAGCCCAAAACTTTTGAAGAAGCAAGCAAAGACAAAAGTTGGATTGATGCAATGAATGAAGAGTTGGATCAAATAGAGAAAAATGAAACTTGGGAAATTGTTCCAAGACCAAAAGATAAGAATGTAATTGGCACAAAATGGGTTTTTAGAAACAAATTAAATGAAGATGGTAAAGTCACAAGGAACAAAGCAAGGTTAGTGTGCAAAGGCTATGCACAAGTTGAAGGAGTAGACTTTGAGGAAACCTTCGCACCAGTTGCAAGGATTGAAGCAATTAGAATGTTTTTATCCTATGCAAGTCACAAAAAGTTTAAGGTTTATCAAATGGACGTCAAATCTGCTTTTCTTAATGGAGATTTAGAAGAGGAAGTTTATATTGAACAACCTGAAGGCTTCCTACTATCAGAAGACATGGATTATGTGTGCAAGTTAAAGAAAGCTCTCTATGGGCTTAAACAAGCACCTAGAGCTTGGTATTCTAGACTTGACAAATATCTCAAAGAGCAAGGTTTCAAAAGAGGAGATGTAGACAGCAATCTATACATCAAAGAAGAGGATGGACACTTATTGATTGTAGTGGTCTATGTAGATGACATCATTTTTGGTGGAGACAAGGACATAATGTGCAAAGAATTTTCATCATGTATGCAAAAAGAATTTGAGATGTCAATGTTGGGAGAATTATCCTTCTTCCTTGGGCTGCAAATTTCACAATTAAGCAAAGGTATTTTCATCTCCCAAACCAAATATGTGAAAGAAATGTTAAAAAGGTTTAGGATGGAAGATTGCAATCCTGTTAGCACTCCTATGGTTATAGGTTGCAAACTAAGTAAAGATGATGAATCCCAAGATGTGAATCAAACACTTTATAGATCAATGATTGGAAGTTTGTTGTATCTAACTTCCACAAGACCAGACATAATGCAAGCTGTTGGAGTTGTGGCCAGATTTCAAGCAGCACCAAAAGAAACACATGTTCATGCAGTAAAGCGTATATTCAAATATTTGAAAGGCACAATGGATTATGGTCTATGGTACCCTAGCAGCAATGATTTCACTCTTGAAGCATACACAGATGCTGATTGGGCTGGTAATGTAGATGATAGAAAAAGTACAAGTGGAGGAGCCTTTTTTCTTGGAGGAAATCTAGTGTCTTGGATAAGCAAAAAACAAGAATCAGTCTCTCTATCTACAGCAGAAGCCGAATATATTGCAGCAGCAGCATGTTGCACTCAACTTTTGTGGATGAGGCAAACTTTAAAAGACATCAAGGTAGAGTATGATCATCCTTGCACTATCTATTGTGATAATACTAGTGCAATCAATATCTCCAAAAATCCAGTAATGCACTCAAGAACCAAGCACATACCTATTAAGTATCATTTTTTAAGAGAACAAGTAGGAGAAGGACAAGTGTGTTTAGAATACATAACTACAAAAGAACAAACTGCAGATATATTTACTAAACCACTTCCAAGAGATACATTTGAATATCTAAGGGACAAATTGAGAGTTGTTCCACATCCATCAAGTTAATTGATGGAAGCATGTATTCAGGGGGAGCTACGTATAAAATCTTGTAGCTTCATGGAGCTAAAATTTTGTTAGAAGATCCCTTGCCATTGATCTCAAAGGGGGAGAAATTGGACACAGGGGGAGCAAACAGAGGATCAAGCTGTTATTGAGAAGTTGCCATCAATGACAAAGGGGGAGATTGTTGGAAAAATTGTCATTGATGTCAAATGTTGCATGACTGAAGTATTGCAGGAGCATGACTAAAGATAACATATTTGAAACCAGATTTTTAACAGATCACTAGTTGAATAAAGAGATCACCAGTAGTGAGCCTATTTTATGAAGCGCATCGATTTGGATTAAACAAGGCAGTGTGATGACAATGTCACAATTTAATAAACATGATCATAACTAAAAGGTAGATAGGTTCGGGCATTCCATTTAATTATTTTTTGCGAAGGTTTGGAAGAAGCCATGTTATCAAATACAAGGGATCAGCGCAGCCTTTAAGACAAATACCAAGAAAAATTCACATCATTTAATTTGTCCTGATTATTTCTGTCATCGTTACTCTCACCTGCCGTGGAGATAAAGACAAATAGTGTCTAAGCATTGTATTATATTTTGCAACGTTGGAAATAGGTTACGCAAGTTTTTATGCCATTGGAGGAATCGAGCTTGGTGAGGAGATTACTATCGAACATATATTGCCACTTGCCGCTGCTAGAAGGAACTTGAATATTTTACCAAATAATTATCGGGCAATATTAATATATGTTACCTTGTCTTATTTATGCTGTCGGATTTCTAATCTATTGAAAATCGTGCCTAACATATAAGATACAGGATGCTTATTAGAAGATAGCGTACTCTCTATGGTGACTTGAAAAGGACGGAAGATTACATTGACGTCACCGCTATTAAAGACCCAAGGAGCGATGTAACTAAGGATCTTTTATGACTAGTGCCATTGTAATTGAAGGAGCCAAAATATAAAAGGAAAGCAAACGTTGAATGAAGTTATATCAGCCGTCGAATATCACAATTAGTTAAAGGGAAGGATTGAATAAACTAAGTCAGATTTAGTCAAACCCGATTTTGAGAAGCACGGTTTAAACCAATTGGTTTAGAAGCATAAGACAAAAATTAGTCCAAGAAATGACATCAAAAGATGCGAAGCATGTTTAAGGGAAAGAGACGGCATCAAAAATGAGATTTGATAAAAAAGGGATGTGACTATGTAAGGATGCGATTAGAAGACAGCAACTTTCTGGAGCATCATGATGACTTTGTGCTAAAGGCGTGGGGTGTTTAAAAACATCTATAATAAAATAATAAGTCTGTGTTTAGTCTAAAAGACGTGATCTTTCATTTAAGGACATCGACCATTAAGAACATATTTGTTTTTTTTTTTAAAACTAAACATTCAATAAATGTTTTAAAGAGAGACATCTTTTTGAAAGAGTTATGTGATCAAACAACATGAGCTTTCATCGCAACAATTGAGTAACTTATATATGAGGCATCAAGATTATTTCTGTAGTGTGGTTGAGAAGTTCAAGAAGTCAGAATCAGAAGCCTTTCTTCTTGTGTGGGCTGAGTGAGAGAAGTTATATCACAAAGGCAGATTGGAGAATTGGCAGATTGCAGATCTGATTGAGAACAATTGCTTCATCCATCAAGTCAAGGTTTGGTGCCTTGCATTTAGGGGTTGGTGCTCCTTGTAGGCAGGTGTCTACTAAAATCTGTAGAGGTCTAGGTGTTCCTTGTAGATTTCATTCTACTAAATCACCTAGTTGTAAACCTGTAGGTTGGTGCCTACTTAAAAATTATTATTTCAATAAAGTTGTGTCAACTTGGGGAAATTGATTCAAATCAAATAGGTTGATTGTAGCAAGTTTAAAAAGATTGAAAATAAAAAGTTTTATTATTGATTTACTGATTCACCCCCCCCTCTCAGTAAATCTTTTGTGCTCTTCAGTTATCCCATAGATACCAAGCAACAAAAAATTCAATTAAAATCACACTACTAATCCCATTAGAGAACTCGAGGATCCAACCTAAACAATGGTAAACCCAATCCTATTCAATCTTGCACCCTTTACTTTGGTGTGATTGAGAGATAGATTTGGGAAGACCTTCCTTCCACCTTTGAACAATTGTCCAATACAAGTAATCAACTAAGTCCTCAAACCTAAGAGAAGTGGGGGGATTCCCCCTCAGCGAGACCATTTGTGGGCATGACAAAAACAGACATTAACTAGTGATGTCAAACATTAACTAATCACCTTAGGAGCAAACAAGTGCAGTGTTGAGGTAGACGGTATAACAAGAGTCACACAAACAAGACACTAAGTAGTAAAAATAGATGGAAGATGGGCATTACCAATAGGAGTTGAAGGAACCAAGGAAGCGTGACTTGGTAGAGTCTCACAAATTGCATGAGAAGGCCCCTCATAAACATGACTCACTATTGGGGGAATAAGAGTAGAAGACCTAGCATCTTGAGAGGAATTTCCATCTTGAGAGGAAGTGTTAATGGTCAACTGATCTTCGTGAGCATTTTTCCACCACATGGCCACCACATGGCTAGCCCTTCATGCTGAGAGAGTTGAAAATCAGAAGCCAAGTGGCCATTGCACTTACTTTGTTATCATTGACATTGTTCAATATTTAAATTACTACCTATAATTTATGCCACCTTTACATTTATTTTGTGTCATTGACATTGTTAAATATTTATATTAGTATTTGTATTTCAAATTCTTAATAGATATTACTCATTGGTTTTTTTAGGTTTTTGGAAATTGATGGAGTGCTCATTACAAGGAAAACTTACCAACTTGATATTCATATATGTATCTTTTGTATGAGTGGTTAAACTTTATAATTTCATGTTGATTGTTTGCTTTGCTTTAACATGCATTTTCATTGTAATTCACATGCAATTTAAAGTGGAGGCAAAATGTAATGGTAAAAATCACACACCTCACAATTTTTATCTTTTTATTTTTATTTATTATTAGTTTATTAGTGACATTTTATGACACATAACTTTTATAACAAATTTTAAAAAATCCACAATTTATTGGTGTGATACCTTGGAATTTCCTACTGCTCTAAGTGTGTGAAATAACTAAGAAACATGAAAGACAAAATACCAAGGACACCTCAAGATTAGCCAAAAGAGAGTTACAACGAAAAGGAATGCAAATAAAATGAAACACAAACACTTTTACCTCATTGTTGAAACTTCTTTGATTGGCCCTTGCTTGGATTGGTTGTGTGCTCCTTAGATGATAGATTGAGTGACCATAATGCAAGCTTCAATATGCAAAATTATGAACAAAGGTGGTTGAATGATTGAAAAAGGCTTGGACAGCATGTAGTTATGAGAGTGCAAAGTGTTGAGAATGCAAAATGACAGCATAAGGGTGCAAGATAGTTAAGTGTTGTGGAAATGCCCTTGAGGAGGGGGTACTTATAGAAGAATTTGAATTCTCTAGAGAATTCAAGGGTCAAGATTGATCCAACAAGGCCAAGATGAAGGGCTATGGTGGGTTGAGAACCCACAAGCCCTCACATCTTGACATGTGGAGGGTGAAGTGGACAAGAGGATATGAGGTGGAGATATGAGTTGTCAAAAAGGTACATGAGGTGGAGGAAGGACAAGTACCTTGGGGAGTGAGAAGATTTCCACAAAAGGGGATTTCTTATCCCCAAGTGAGAATGAAAGGGACATTTGAGGAATTGTGGAATTCCTCAAAAATCTCCATGGGAAAAGGAGAGGTGGTTGGAGTGGAGATATAAATGGAATTAAAAAATCTCACATCTGATGATCTAGAGGATAAAAGGTGGGCTCCAAAAAGGCGGGACTTGGTCACATGTGGAGATTGTGTCATGTCCAAGGTTCTAGAAGTCTTGGGAGAATGGAATGTGAATTAAAAATTCACATTTAAAGGAGGGGAATCTAGAGCAAATAAATGTGAATTAAAAATTCACATAGGAGAGAGGGTTAACATCAAAAAGGAAAAAAGGAAGAATTGACCAAAAAGAGGTGCTAAATCTAGTTAATGATTTTGGTTAAGGTTGTGCAAATATTGGATTAGGCTAATTAACAGAAGATTAGAGGCAAGTGGCAAATGTAGGAGGATGTGACAAGGAGAGAGGAGAAAGTGAGGAATTTTAAATCGATTCTTTAAACCCAAAAGGAGGAGGAAAGGACTAAATTAAATAAATTAGTGCATTTATTTAATTTAGAGAGGAATATAAAGACAAAGCATTAATTATTAAATTTAATACTTTATCGGTATGAGACAAAAGGTGTAATATTAATTTAATTTAATAAATTAATATTAATACGATAGATGGAGAGGCAGTAACTTTAATCATATGGAAGTGATTAACTTAGGTGTTCATTATTTTGCCCCTCCTTCAACATTGTTAAAATAACTACGTTCAAGAAAG
>VDFB02002948.1:0-43645 GCA_007258455.2 Sequoia sempervirens | reverse complement strand
TGACTAATAGTTGCTTGAGGTTGAAAAACCTAATCCAAGACCTCATTGATCAAAAAATCATAAATGTGGAGCAGCCAGTAGGAAATTCAAACCTCAAAATATACAGAAGTCTAATGCCAAACCATAACAATAAAGGGAACAATAATAATGATAAGGGGAAAGATACCTACAAGAATGTGAATCATGTGTATGACCATGTCATTGCATCCCTTGATGACTATTGTGCTACCATCACCATCAAAGGATCCCATGCTGATTATGGAGTCACTACAAGAGGTGGAAAAATTACCATTACAGGGTCATCTCATCCAAATAGAGCACTCGTACCCACCCCTAGATCTGTTCCTAGTGGTTACAATGTCCTTGATTAGTTGAAAAGAACCCTAGCACAAATCTCTATCATGGAGTTGCTAAAAATTTCATCCGCCACAAGAAAATCCTTGAAGAAGCATTGGCTTCATCAACCATCCCCACAGATCTTGATGCGAAAGAATTCCAAGCTATGGTCAGAAACATCATTACTCTGAATCTCCTTACATTCTTTGATCAAGATTTTCCAGCTCAACCATCTCACAACCATGCACTCCTTAGAGGTCCTAGTGCATAAAAATGAAGTCAAGTGAGTCTTGGTGGATGGAGGTGTAGGTTTGAATATTTGTTCCCTCAAGCTCATTAAGAACCTAAAAATCTCAAAGATTCCATCGACAAAGGTAAAGGAATTACAATCAGAGCATATAATGATCAAGAAAGAGTGTCCCAAGGTACAATCCAAATCCCTATTCAAGTAGGGCCAGCTATCATGGAAACTACCTGTTAGGTCCTGGACCTCAACTTGCCTTATAACATTCTCCTAGGACGTTCGTGGATCCATGCAATGCAAGCAGTAGCATCAACCTTCCATCAATGTGTCAAATTCACATATGAATGCCAAGAGGTCACCATCCATGGATATCCCAAACCATTTTCTTACTGCAATAACTTAGAGGAAAAATACTACAAAATACCTCAAGTGCCTAAAAATGATGAAGGCCTATCAACACCATACATTGATCCAACCACTCTCGCTTCCACTTCTATGACAGAGACACCTGCCACTCTCGCCATCCCCACCATCTCTGATATCAAAGTCAACATCCAAGAAAATGGTTGCATAAACTATAGGATTCCCAAAAATGCTTTTTTTGTAGGAGAGTTACCACAATCTCGCATATCATGAGGACGACCACAATCAAATGAAGCCTCCAAATCCCAAATATCCCCTAAAGGTTATACCAACTTTAGAAGTTGGGGAGATCTCAGCCGAGAAGTAACAGATGAGGACCCATCCCATATCCTATACCAAGACAATAGACCGGAAACTGATCTACTAATGGATGACAACAACAAAGGTTTGCAAATGATGCTCGCAATGAGCTATGACAAAAACTAGAAACTGGGACAAAATGACAACAGGCTTCTAATACCCATCATTCCAGAGACGTGAATGAGAAATATTGGCCTTGGATGTACCCCTCCAAGTATAACCATATGTGGCCGAAATCCCCCAGTTAGGAAAGTTAAAACTCCTTAGAAAATGACAGCCAAAATTTGCTTACTCATATCTATAGGTCGAGTCATAGAGAACTTCACATTTGACATAACTAACGTTTGTAGTAGTAGTGATGATGAAGATCCCATAACCAGCCTACCTATGCTCTTCAAGGAAACCACCCTTCTCATGATTAGTACTATATCATTTGAGCCCATTGACCATCAAAACCATGAAATTTGCCTAGTTTACCCTTAACTCATCGATTATGACCAATGAGGATTGCCAATTCTTGACACATTTTAAAATGATGAGGCACTCTCAAAATTCATGGGACTGTAGGATAATATTCCATGTGGGGATCACAAAGCAGGATCATCGAGCTGGATACACATGCATACTATGGGGAAACGATAGAATCCCTCAATCACAAAAGCAAACAATTGAGAATAATCTCGAGGTCCTTGAGTGAAAACCACACTGTGGCACTCTTCAACCTAAAAATAGTAAAGAGAAAGGACACATCCAATGGTGAAAACCTCTCTGAGGTGCCTGAGGATGGGGGATTCAATATTCCTCTTAGAGCTCTACATTAAGAAAAATCAATAGTTCTAGCCAAAAAATGCAACCCAATTAATTTGGGATTAGAAGAGACACCGCACATCACATTTTATGCATCCATTACTATTAGAGGAACAAGAGCTCTTAGCATCCTTCTTAAAAGAGAGAAAATTCAAGTTTTCATGGAGCTATGAGGACATGCTCAGGCTCAATCTAGAGATTGTGGTTCATCACTTAGAGGTCTACTCTGAAGCAAGGCCAGTTAGACAAAAGCTTAGGAAAATGCATCCTCAGATTGCTTTATTGGTCAAGATGGAACTGAAGAAACTTCTTGATGCAAGATTCATAAGACCAATTGATTACTCAGAGTGGGTATCTAATCTAGTTCCTATTTCAAAACCTTATGGGGGCAGTTGAATATGCACAGATTTCAGAGACCTAAACAAAGCATGTCTGAAAGATGATTGCCGATTGCCTAACATTGACATGATTTTAAACATGATGGCAGGGCATGAAATTCTTTCTCTAATGGATGGTTTCTCTAGGTACAACCAAATAATGATTTCCAGAGAAGACCAATACAAAACATCCTTCACTTGTCCATGGGGGACCTATTGCTAGAACATGATACCCTTCGGTCTAAAGAATGTTGGGGCCACCTATCAAAGAGCTATGACACTAATCTTCCATGACATGATCCAAATTTTTTTTGAATATTATGTTGATGACATACTAGCAAAATCTAGGAAGGGGAGAGATCACATAGCAACCTTAAGTGCCATTTTTGATAGGCTGGAGGAATATAAAGTCACACTCAACCCAAAGAAGTGTGTCTTCAGTGTACAGTCAGGAAAGCTACTAGGATACATAGTGTTAATGAGGGATATTGAAATAGATCTAGAAAAAGTGAAAGCAATCCTAGAGATGGATGCACCCAAAACATTAAAACAGTTGAGAGGCCTTCAAGGTAGGCTTCAGCCCATCCACAGATTCATAGCATAACTAGCAGACAAGAAAATCCCTTATTCTCACCTACTTCACAAGGGAGTAGCGTACAAATGGGATGACAAGTATGAGGAAGCCTTCAACAAAATCAAAAAATATCTACTCACATCTCTGGTCCTCATGCCATCGATCCAAAGAAAGCCACTCATCCTCTATATATCAGCAACAACAACAACCCTCGGTGCTCTTTTGGCTTAGCATGATGAAAATGGGATAGAGAGGGCCATCTATTACATCAGCCGCACAATGGCCAGGCATGAGCTAAACTACTAATTCATCAAAAAAGCTTTTCTAGCAGTAGTGTTTGCTTCACAAAAATTTAGACACTACATGTTGGCGTATAAAATCAAACTCATCGCCAAAATCAATTCCCTAAAATACCTACTGCCAAAGGAAATGCTCACAAGAAGGATGGCTAAGTGGGTCATGATACTATCAAAGTATGACATTGAATATGCAGAGTGGAAAGCAATAAAAGGCCAAGTCATCGTAGATCAGCTTGCAGAAGCACCAATCTATTCAGAGAACCCACTCATATCGAAGTTTCTAAATGAATCAATCTTCAATCTCAACATAGTCGACCATTGGAAACTCTACTTTGATGGCTCCTATATGTAGCATGGATCAAGAGCCAGTGTTTTCTTCATCACTTCATAGGGGGATTGTATACCTAGATCTTACAAATTGGCATTCCCCTACACTAACAACATTGTAGAATACGAATCATTAACCATAGGTCTCATAATAGTAGTGCAGTGGCACATCATGACTCTCAAAGTATATGGAGACTCCCAACTGATAATAAATCAAGTGAATGATGAGTACAAAAAAAAAGGATGATAAGCTGACTCCATACAAAAAGTTAGTAGAGAGCCTCAAAGAATCATTCATTGATATCACATTTGAGTAGATTCCAAGAGCCAACAATAGAGTAGCAGATGCAATGGTAACGATTGGATCCCTACTGGATATCCCTCGCAATGTCCCGAAACATGAATTCTTGGTAGAGAAGCTTCTCATGCTTGCATTTGAGGTACCAGAGTCAAAATTTGTGTGCAAAATCATTGGTCCTGGTGGTCCCTGGTACCATGACATTTTTACCTATTTGTGAATAGGGGTCCTACTTGTTGACTTACCCTCAAGCCTAAAAAGAACCTTTGTCAAGAAAGCATCCCAATTTGTCATCCTAGGAAACACCCTTTACCGTAGGAGCATAGAAGGAACCTTATTACGCTGTTTAAATGTTGAGAAGGCATTGACTACATTAACTAAGGTGAATAAAAGTATTTGTGGTTCACACTCGAGTGGAATGACCTTAGCCAAGAAATTGCTGAGGATGAGGTATTATTGGCCTACATTGGAAAGAGAAGCACATGACTACATCAAAAGGTGCCTATAGTGTTAGCAACATAGGGACCTTATCCATGCTCCAACTCAAGAAATTCATCCCATTATTACACCATGACCCTTTTCACAGTGGGGGCTCGATCTCATTGGAAAGATAACCCCCACCTCATCTAATGGCCACAGGTTTATCATAACCACCATTGAGTACCTTACCAAGTGGGTGGAAGCCATCCCCATGACATATATCACTAGAAAGCAGATATCAAAGTTCATCTTGAACTACTTAATATGCTGATACAATGTTCCCCAAGCTATTATCTTAGATAATGGGACACCATTCAAGAATCAGGATGTTCGTGATCTATGTGAAAAATTCAAAATCCAACATCACTTTTCCACTCTGTATTATCCCCAAGGAAATGCACAAGAAAAAGCTACCAATAAAACCATTCTAAAAATCCTCAAAAAGACAATCAATGACATAGGTTGTGACTAGCATCTGTAGCTAAATCCTGCCCTTTAGGCCTATCGAACCAACATCCGTACACCCACAGACACCACCCCATTCTCCCTGGTCTATGGATCAAAATCCATAATGCCCATCAAGATCGAGCTTCCATCACTGAAAATACCACTGCAAAACCTCATCATAGATGAAGAATATCGAGTCTCAAGATTGAATGAGCTAGAGCTACTAGATGAGCAGCATATGGATGCTTTAAATCATTTTCAAGTCTATTAGAATCAGCTTAAAAGGAGTTATGACAAGAAGATCAAGAGCAAGAGCTTCCAAGTCAGAGAACTTGTCCTTAAGGAGAATAAAAAAATGTCCCAAACCCAAATGGAAAAGGAAAATTTGAACCCGACTGGTTGGGACCATTTGTTATCACAACAAGCTATAAGTCAGGGGCATATCAACTATCAACACCCAAAGGGGAACCTCTGTAGGAGCCCATGAACATCTACCATCTCAAAAAGTTTTATGCCTAAATCCTTCAAGGTATAGAACCAAAAATCCAAAAAAAAATCAGAAAAAGTCCTGAAAAATGGTTACCCTAATGAAAACCTAGAAAATAGGTGTCTTGGTGACAAAAAAAATATTAGAAAAGCAAAAAATCCAAAAAAATCAGAAAAGGATTCAAAACAGTAAAGAGAAAAAAATTGTCCTCTAGTGAAAACCACTTTGGTGGCACTTTGGGCAAGTACCTTGGTGGAAACCTGACAAACAGGTGCCTTGTGTAAATAAGCATTGTCCATCTACCAAGATCTTCATGACTCATTCTACACCATCCATCCATTACACATCCATATTTCATCGCATTCCATATCCTCATCCATCACCCATCTGCATCCGCATCATAGCTTGGTCTTGTGTTCCTATCATGATCCCTCCCAGTACTACTAGACCCATCCTCAAGGTCAGTTTGTATTGCCTTTATTGGAGTAGTCTATTGCATCATGCTAGGGGAATGTTCTAATCGAATCCGATTCATGTATATTCTTGAAGTCAAAAAATCCAAAAACATCAAAAAATCCAAAAAATCCAAAAACATCAAAAAATCAAAAAATTCAAAAAATCCAAAAAACATCAAAAAATCAGAAAATCCAAAAACATTCATAAAATTAGAAAATCCAAATACATCAAAAAAATAGAAAATCCAAAAACATTCATAAAACACCAAAATCCAAAAACATCCAAAACATATCAAAATCCAAAAATAGGTCAAAAAGTCAAAAACATAGTCATCTTGTTGAACTACGAGTCTTTGAACCTTGAATGTAGGAAAGGTTGATCTTTGATCATCCCCTGAGACACTTAGGTCAGTCCTTTTAGAGTATGTCATAATAAAATGGCAATCCATTTGTTCATATCTCATCAATAATCGAGTCTATGCTAGTCGAACTATATGGTCTCTATGTGTATAATGTATGCAAGGCTAATCTGTTGATCAGCCCCCGAGGCCCCTAGGATAGGTCCTTAGGTTAGTCTCTTGGTCAAAATCTTAGAAAACCCCAAAACATTTGTAAAATCTTGAAAATACCAAAAATAGCCTCAAAATAGTTCAAAAAACTCCAAAAACATCCAAATATTTCAAAAAATTCCATCCGTCTCATCTCACTTTCACCCGCAATAACAATCATTCACAATAAATCAATCATCATCCCCAACCTTTGGTAAAACAATCGGAAACAAGTCTGGCAATTCAAAAGTGAAAACTCAAAACGTCAAATTCTAATGTTTAGGTTAGTACGTAAACGAGTTAGTCAACTCTTTGTGTCAATAGCCTATCATCCAATTAGTCCCATATCAAATCATCTGATATCGTCATGTCCTAGGATGAATCCTTCCTACAATGGACATCAACATCAGGCATCACCGTAGTTTAGTCTTGGCTAGTGGTATTGAAGAACATTAGCTTGTTTGTTTACTATATCTTTATCTTGTTGATTTATCTTATTGCGCTCATTCCAAGGATCTCTCGATGATTTCTAATTGAAATATTTAGAGAGATAGGAATGGGGCAATGATCATTATCTTTTTACCTATTGTGCTTGTTGGATATTCTTGCAAGATAACTTCATCGTGCATGCTTTGTTTGGGTGTTTTAGGTATCTTGTTGACCACATGGGGGCTTTCTTTCCTATGTTTTGGCCTAAGATGTTTGAAATATCTAAACTACATTCTGAATAAGGTTCTATATGCCAGATGTGAACAAGCATACTCCTATCTAATTTTTGACTCAAAGTCCATCACACTAGGTGCAACACCATCCTGGTTCTTTATACCTTGATGCATCGTGCCTATGTGTGTTATCAAAAATAAGATAATTAGTCCTTTAAAAATTCCAACTCCTTAGCAAGAAATCATCATCATCATTATCATCATCTCATGTCTTGTTGGAATCCCTTATTTTCTTCTATGTCTTGCTTTTCACACTAACATGGTACTATGATAGTTAATCAAAGTTCATCATCATCAATGCATCCATCATGCATCCACAAACCGTCAACACATTACACATTACACATTGCATATTGCATATCATATATCAAGTATTAAATCATATCATAACATTGCACTTCTATCATTGCATAATATAGATTAGTTATTCTTAAGTATCATTTGCATCCATCATATTATAAAACATCCCATACCATTATAAGTATTTGCATTCATTTACATCATTTGCATTCATTCTATCATAACATTGCATAAATCATACCATAACACATATAAGCATCTTCACATCATACATTAAAAGCATCCATTTGCATCTCATAACCATCATATTCCATATATATCATTTCATCACATCATCAGCATATCACATCATCATAAAAACACATAAGAAAAGATATTGAAAAAGAAATGCACATCATAACATCATTGCATCACATTGCATCCCATATAGAAAGTAAAAAAGCATCCATAAATAGAATAGAATATCACATCAAATCATCATCATATATCATATATATCATCAAAATATACATTGTCATGGTACAAATCAGGATCAAGTGTGTAAAATATCAAAATAGGCATGAGGCTATCCATGGCTAATGACTGTCTACATCATCAAATCTATCTACATCAAACATTTGAGCTGAACTAATCTTGAACCTCTTTGTCACGAGATTGACCCTCAAATTGAACCTTTTCACTCGATCTTTTGAGGGGGTAGTATACCGACGTAATTCTTCATTCGCTAGGGCAGCAGTGGGGCATCCAAAAAAACAGAGAATTTTTGAATTTTGATTGAGAGCAGTTTATTCTTTGAACCAACGCAACAAGTGCATCGCTTCAAAGAGGGGAAAAATGTAGACATGGAAAATGTACTAATTGACATTGCACATCTGATCCTAACTACTAACACTGTTTCATCCTAAATCATCCCTCAGTCTAACCATTTAATCAAATACCATTATTTGATTAAATTCATCAATTTTCCTCCCTTAATTAAATAAACCATTTATCTGATTAAGTCATTCTCTCTTAATTAAATCAATCAATCTGATCTAATTATCTCTATTTAATTAAATAATTCATTTTATTTGATTAAATCCCTAAAGTATATCTCATTAAATTAAATAAATTAAAACCTTATTTGATTTAATCTAACTTCAACTCCTTTAATTAATTAAATAAAAAATCCATATTTAATTAATCATTTTATCATATTCTTCTCATATTTGATTTAAATCAACCCATAAATCTAAATCAGATTTGTCACATCATCTAATCCTTCATTAAATTAATTAACCTTTGATTAATTTAATACTAATTTATGCCCCATCCTCTAGCTTTTGCCACTTGCACATGAAAATAGATTTAATTCATTTATTAAATCCCTATTTTCTCTCAACATGGCATAATAGAGAATATTCCTTCAAATTTGAATTCAAATATAAGTGGACTTTGTCCTTCCAACAAGATATTTATTTCATCTTACATGTCCTTTTTCATTGAGCCAAGTGGCCATTACTCCATTTGACTCTCCCTCCACCTTTTCATTTCACCATTTTCAAATTTCAAATTTATGCATTTATGGGCACATTCATCAAAATGTGCACATCCTTCATCCGTCCATCTCTTGACAAGTGGCACCTTGCCATTGGTTGAATGTTAGTCCCACATTGCTTCATTTTGGGAATTTCTCCAACTTGTCATTCTATAAATAAGAGGTATCATTCCTCATTTTAGCATCGTCAATTTGAGCAAACTTACTATACTCAAATCCATACTCAAGCATTAGCATTCTCATTCATTTTATCAAGTTTATAGCTAGGTTATGCAGGTTTTTCATCATGGAGCATGTTTGAATCTTCATCAAGTGGATCACTCTTCATCACATATCTTGCATCATAGGAGTTGGGAAAGGGCCAATTTTTACATCAAATTGGCACCAATTTCCCCATAAGATCAAGAGTTTGCATTGCTTTTTAATAGGATTTAATCTATCCTATTATTTTTATAGTGTTCTTGCTTTCATTCCTATTTGAGCATTGATGAATGGATTTTATGGGGAACTTAGATTCTAACTTGCATTTCAATCCTCTAATATGTGTATTTGTTGTGTTTTGTAGGTGCTAGGATCTTGGGTTCACACCCACTATGCCCTAGTGTTTCGTGGAATGATGGTAGGACTCTATGTTGCCCCCTCAAGAGGTTGACTGAAAATTTCAAGTTTGAGGTCAAGCTCATGACCCCAATAGAAAATTTAGCTGCAAAAAAATTAAAATTATCTACACCATTGCAAAGATTGTTAAATTCTACCCCATTTAAAAAAAAAGCATTGAAAAATGCTTCCGTATGACCAAGATATGGTCATTTGAAGATAGGGTAAAAAATGTCCTAATTACCTGTCAATGGAAAATTTTTCATGATTTCTAAGCATTTGCATCATTTTTCTCACCTTTGCATGTTGAGAATCAATGCCTTTGACTTATTTCCATGTTTTTGACTTATTTCCATGCCTTTGACTTTAGCATTTGACCTAAAAGCTTGCCTTTGATCAGAAAGCTCGCCTTTGATTAGAAAGCTCGCCTTTGATCAAAAAGCTCACTTTTGATTGCTCTAGGTTCTTAATCCTTGCTTTTGACTAAAATCCATACCCTCGTGTCCTCGCCTTTAATTGAAATCCATGCCTTTTCATGAAAAGCTCTCTTTTGCTTCAATGACTTCTGAGCATTTGATCAAAACCCTAGCATTTGACTTTTCCTGATGCATTTGACTTTAGCATTTGCTTGGAACCCTAGCACGTGTTTGTTTGTCATCGTTTTTTGTGTCATTTTGCATGTTCAAAGTCGAATCCTAACATCGTGAGTTATAATTATTGTAGGTGGTCATTCTATTAGACAACCAAATCTAGATGGTGGTCCATAGCTTGTCTATAAAATGTTTCCCTTTTTGTTGGGCAGTGTTCTTGATCTTTATTATGTTGTTCAAAGACATATTTCATACATGTTTTTTGTATATATATATATATTCATCAGCCTAGTTGAGGCCTCATATATATGTATCATTTTGTATTATTCTATCACACTTTGTTTCTTGATGATGATGTACTCCCATTTTTATGATGATATACATGAGATATACCTTCAATTCATTCTCATTTTATGCTTCCCAGATGATGATGTATGATGATGTATGCCCCATACATGATACATGATGTTTTAATTGATTTATTATCATCATGATATGTACCAATGACAATATGGATGGAGGATGGATGTTAGTTAGAAGAAATATTTGATGATAGATATAAAAATGATGTTAATTAAAGGACATATTAATGATGGATAGAAATGTGATGCTGTTAGTAGTTGATGATGTTGCTTTTACTTTACTTGGAGGCTTCATAGTTTTGAAAAATCCTGTTTGATGTAGCAAATAGATATGATGCACCAGGGTATTAATGAACAAGGTGACTTTGTATCTATTGCATGGACTTTGACTCTACAAACAAGGAGTATTCTTGCTCATACTGGACATACGAAAACCTTGTTAGAGTGTATGGGTGAGAAGCTTTAAAAACATGTCAGACTAGTAACACAAGAGGTATTAAGAACCTAACATGTCACTACTACACAAAATGCTCCAAAACAACTTCCACACATAGAACAAATCAATTATTTGCCATGGTAGTATAGAAAAAATATCCACAAACAACAAATCAAAATGACACTCAATTGCCCCCATTCCTTATTCTCTAAATCCTTATGGACATCCTCAAGAGATCATGGGAATGAGTCAATAATGTAAATCACAAAAAATAAGACTATAAAAAGATAAAAGACAAAGTTGCAATATCACTTGCCATGTCTGTTTTTGGGGTAGGGCTATTATCTGGTGTTGATCATGTCTATCATAGGAACGGATCCCTTAAGGCATATCGCAGGATATTGTTGGGACTTGTCAAAAAGATAGGTAGTTGATACTTTGGCCTTGTTTTTCAGCTATTTATAGTCAAAACTTTGTGATTGTTTACTTGAAGGTTCTAGGTTTTGATGTTTGCTTTGTTTCTTTGTTTGTTTTTTCAAAGGGTGAGTGTGATGATTTTTTAATTATGGGTGAATAGTTTATTGTGATGGAAAACATGGGTATTTTTTATTTTTCTAAGTTTTATGATGCTATTTTTGTTGTTTTTTGGGGATTGACCTAGGGCCTCAGGGGCTATTGAACCTTTCCTACATTGTACATGCAGAGACCAGGCAGTTCAACCATTTGACTCAAAGCATAAATTATTTTTTGGTATACAACATTGCTAATCTGGATTGATATTCCACTTCTATGTCTAGAGGATATGTTATGGAAAAGCTTACTTGAACTAGTTGTAGGGTTCAAGCAACTGTTGATATCTTAGACTGTTTGAATGGAGGAATAACCCCATGATGTTGTTTTGTTTTTGATATTTTCTAAATTTTTTTTGTCTTTTGTGGTTTTCTAAATGTTTTTTACTTTTTGTTGTATTGAATGATTTTGTTCTTTTGTTTTTTTTTTATGTTTTTTTGGATTTTCACCCTCTTTCCTAGGGTTTAAGATGTTGACAACCTGGATTGATACTCCACTTTTTTTTCTAGAGGATATGTTGTGGAAAAGCTTACTTGAACTATTTGTATGGTCCAAGTAACTATTGATATCTTAGAATTTTTGAGTGAAGGAATAATCCATGTTATTTGTATCTTAGAAGGTTACCTTGGTAGTGTGTTGGTGGTACACCTTGTTTTTGGGATGAACTATTTCGAAGGCTACCCTGATACTGCATTGATGGGATACCTTATTGATGGGATGAGCTATTTTGAAGGATACCCTGATAGTGCATTGGTTAGATACCTTGTTGATGGTGAATTTTTACCCTCTTTCCTAGGGTGTAAGATATTGAAAACTAGGATTGATATTTCACTTTGTTTTTCTAGAGGATATGTTGTGGAAAAGCTTACTTGAACTAGTTGTAGGGTTCAAGAAACTATTGATATCTTATAATTTTTGAGTGAAGGAATAATCCACGTTGT
Source organism: Sequoia sempervirens (assembly GCA_007258455.2). NCBI lineage: Eukaryota > Viridiplantae > Streptophyta > Pinopsida > Cupressales > Cupressaceae > Sequoia > Sequoia sempervirens. The sequence continues at coordinate 31,188 of VDFB02002948.1, read as the reverse complement.
TGGTATATTTGAAGGTTACCTTGGTAGTGCATTGGTGGTACATCTTGTTGTTGGGATGAATTGTTTGAAAGGTTACCCTGATAGTGTGTTGGTGGGATACCTTGTTGATGGGACAAGTTTTTTTGAAGGATAACTTGATAGTGTGTTGGTAGGATACCTTGCTGATGGTGGATTTTTACCCTCTTTCCTGGGGTGTAAGATATTGAAAAATAGGATTGATATTTCACTTTGATTTTCTAGAGGATATGTTGTGGAAAAGCTTACTTGAACTAGTTGTAGGGTTTAATCAATTGTTGATATCTTAAAATTTTTGAGTGAAGGGATAATCCATGTTGTTGGTATCTTTGAAGGTTACCTTGGAAGTGCATTGGTGGTATACCTTGTTGTTGGGATGAATTGGTAAGGGTACCATGTGGTACACCTTATTTTTTTGGCAATGCTTAGATCACAATGTGAGCTGGAAGACATAGATCAAGATTTATTCTGAAGCAAGATGTAAGTACTTGCCCCCCAATGTCTAGCAATGATAGATTATCTTGTGATAAGATAACATGTTTTGGATAGAGTATGCCCCTTTGAACAATGCATCCTGGCTTAGATAATGCTAGATAAGATAGGATCAATGATAGTGACCCATGTCAAGATGTTTTCCATAAGCAAGTGTAATATATACACCAAAATTTTTTCAAGATTGAGGTATGTTGGATTGGGATAAAATGGATTGGATTTATTATGGATAGTATGAGATGCTTCCATCTAAAATGGTGCACGTAGATGCTTGATTTTACACATGACACCTTTTTGCTAGGTTTTCATCATGGTACTTGTCCAAAGTGCCATCATAGTGGTTTTCATTGGAGGACGATTTTTCTCTTGATTATTTTCTTTATTTATTTTTTATTTTTTTAATTGATTTTTGATGTCACACAAGATTCCTATTTTCCAGGTTTTCCTCATGGTGATAATTTTTTGCTCATGTTTGGATGATCTAGTGGTGCTAATGTAGATGCTACTAGTGTTGATAGGGTTGTTGTTGTCATGATGTGTCAACGATATCCTAATTGGAGGAGTTGTTTTGCTAGGATACAAGTGCTTGAATGTAACCCCTGCCAATTCTTATCTTCCTTGTTGATACCGGAGTTAACGTTACCTTGATGTGTATATCGCAATAGAGTTCCCTTAGAGTCCTTATGATAAAGAGTTGATGCCAACGCATAGTTAATGCAAGATTTGTATATCTTGGATGATGAAATTCGTTGAGGGATATGAGATCCAGATGGATTGGTTGACAGTTTGGAACCTTTTATTTTCCAAACTTGGGATGATGATAAATGATGGGTGGATATAGAAATTCGATTGGGACCGACATCTTGATATACCTTGTAGGTTGCTCTTGAAGCTTTCTTTTGCATTGTTGGACTTTTTTGATGGATGAACTTCCCTTTTTCATTTTTCCCCATAGTTTCTTTGACTAATGGAGTTTGATAGGGATGATTTTCCTTCTTTTTCTTTTGTATCCATTTTTATCTTTCTTTTCCATTTTTTTTCTGTTTGTTTTTCTTCAATGATTTGTTCCTTTCTTGGGTATAACTTTTTCTCTTGTTGCTGGTCCCAATGATAGTGTGAAAAATAATGTGGATGATGATTCATGATATGACTAGTTATAGCGTTGGTAGCAATTTCATCATAAGGACTCTTCATGCTCTCTATGTTGATGCTTGCATTAGATAAAGTTTCCTCCAATATTATAGAGGTATCATTGATATGTTTAGATCCTTTACTTGCTGAATAACCAAGACCTTGATGCTTAGGATTGCCAATAATCTATATTGGTGCTAAGATACCATGTTCATGTAGGCCTAATCCTTTGTCTTGATGTTGAGAAATTTTATTTGTCATAGGATATGTCTTACCATAGAAACAAGGTGTTAATCCTTCTCTGCTCTATTGTGGATCTTCAACTGTGATAGCTTCTTCATTGATAGTATCCTTCATAGGTGGGATAATCTCTTGATTGGTATTTTCAACTTGACCTTGTGAAATATCAGGTTCTAATGGCCCTTCAAAATATATTGGTGCTTCTTTGACTGTTGTCTACCTAATGCTCTACTGCTCATGATTGTCCATTATCTTTTCTGATTTTAAGATACTATGCTCCCTATTTCCATGCTCAATGTCTTCAACGTTCCTGGAGGATGTTTTTGATTTCAATTCTTCTTCTTGATCACTTTATGATAGCTCTATAGATTATGCTATATCTTGATCATGTGTATAGATGTGAAGAGTAGGTGACTCTTGTTCCATGGTAATGATATCAAGAGTATGAGACTCTTGTTTTGGATGAAGATCATCTACACATCCATTAGGAGTAAGAATATCATGGGTAGATGTAAGTGTGCTTGGCATATGGATGTGTTCTTTTGGAAAGCCTTGGATGTCTTGGAAGATATCTACCAAGTCATTGTAATATTTTGATGGTAAGGTCTCTTGATCTTGACTTTGTATGGTATTATATTTAACATGATTTGGTTCACATTCTTGACATGGATCAATTTCAAAGAAAGGAATGCCTATAAAAGATCCTTAGATTTCCTCAAGTTATGGGAATATTGGTGACAACTCTTGGATTATATTTTCTGCATTGGGTATAAGTGTTGGCTTAAGAGTCTCTTGATCATCAATATGTACTTCCATGAGGTTGGATGATGTCAATATATGTTGGAATGAATCATTGCTAGACTTGGGCAATTGATTTTGATCATGCTTGGGACTAAATTCTTGATGTATGTCCTCTTGATCACTGGATGATGTAAAGAAGTTGTCAATGTGATCAGTGATAGATAGATCTTGATCATTTCTTTCAAATTTTGAGGTTGAGACATTATCATTTGTGTCATTTGTGGTTGGCCCTTGAATGTTAATAGCCATTTCTCCTTGATCAATAAGGTCTTGGATGATATTTTTGAGTGTAGCACATCTGTTCAATGTGTGACCCTTGATTTTTTGGAACTCACATTGTTCATACTTGTTATACCAAGGAAGTTTAAAGTTTGGTTCACCATAAGTTGGACTATCATTGATTTTGATAAGTTCCTGTTGTAGCAGTTCGTGCATGGTTACCTCTAAAGTTGCTCCCAAAGGGGTGAATTTTATTTCTGGTTGGTAATCTTTCCTTTGTGGCTTTTCTTGATTATTTTTCTCTTGGTTTTGTTGAACTCTTTGATATTGTGTTTGAGGTACATTTTTATATTGCACTTGAGGTATGCCTTGGTGCTGCAAAATTTCTTGATATTGTGGATATTGGAAGTGTTGTTGATGTGGACATTGAGGTATTTGTGGAATAATGTATGTTTGTTGTGGATATGTAATGTTCCAGCCTTGAATAAGGAGTTGATGGTATGTTGTATTTCATTTTCATTTAATTTCCTCAAGATTTATCTCAATTTTATCTAGCGCAATTTGATGTTTTAGATTTATTCCTTGATCATGATTTTGAAATCCCTAATGTTGTTGCCCTATTTGATGTTGTGACCCTTGATAAGAGTAATTTGGGTAATAGATCGACATGTATTGGGAATATTATGGTGCTCAATACCCTATCATAAGGTCACTCGGTTTATATTTCCAAGAGGATCATACCTATAGCCATGTGGGAGGTAGTAATACGGGTCTTTCAGGTGCTATGTTTTCTTTTTCTTCCTCTTTGTTTAAGATGATTTATGTAGTGAGAAACTGATGGGTTGTTTCATTTTTCTCAACTATAAATTTTCTCAAACTACTTATGATGTCAATTTGTGCACCCTCAATGTGTGTGATACAAGGTTGAATAATCAGTGGTATAAGGCCTGGTTATTGAATGAGAGTTGTGGGTTGCCAAATGGTCATAAGGTATGATGGTGTTGTGAGGTGGTTTTCTATGAAACTCAAAAAACCTAAGGCTTGAGTGTTGTTTTGGAATGTGGCTACTTTTCATAAATCAAAATGTTGAAGAACTAGGGTTGATATTCCACTTCCTGGTCTAGAAGATATGTTTTGGGAAAGATACTTGAACTATTTGTGAGTTCCAAGTAACTATTGATATCATAGAATTTTTGAGTGGAGGAATGATCCTAATGTTTTGTTGGATTTTGATTTCAAATTAATATCAAAATAATGAGTGATAGAATTTGTGACTAATATGGTTTTCCAAGTATCTTTTTCAAGCAATGACCTTATAAACAACTTCAATTTGTTTTCCCCTAAGTGTTCAGCAAAAATATTGTGAGTTGGAATGGCAGTTTGTAACCTCCGGCTATTTCCTTTGTGTTCTTGAGTATGGAAAATGATATAATAGCACTAGATTGAATCAAAAGCATGGACTTTATGTGACCTAAATGTCTATAGCTCAAGTTGTGAAATCACAACACCCAAGCCATAGTTACCAAAGTGTTTACTTTGATCAATGTAAGCTGAAAATAAAAACCAAAATGTTCAAAATTCCTTAAGGATAAATCGCTTCAAGGAGTGCAAACATAAGGCTTCTTTCACAAGTACACACTAACTCAAAGGGTTTGTGGTTTTGACGATCTTGTTCAATGGTTTTTTTGATGTGTTCTTTTTCTTTAAGTCAAACAAAAAATTTGATGTCACAATTGTTTTTTAATGTAATTGGGCCAAATTAACATTAACAAACAATTACAACCCTAGTGGAGATAAACCATCCTCTTAGGTGGGCCTACCTCATGCTCCAAAGAGATGATTTTACATGCAACTTATTGCATGGGCCTGTAGTCGGACTTGACAAGTAACTTAAGTAAATTCTCATGAACCACTTTTAGAGAATGTTTTGGATAACAAGGTGGATTCTAAAACAATTAGCTCTTAGTCATGTTCTAGGTATATTATTTTCGGGCACCTAGACATTTGGTATTTTGTTCAATTAAGAACATTCTAGCCCTTTCGAGTTTTTATGCATCACAAGGATATTGAGGAAGAATATGTTGGTATAGGACAACTACATTGGACGAGTGATGAAATTTCCTCACACTCACAAAAGATTTATATAGTGGTCTAGAACGAAAGTATCGCTTGGGTCGTATATGAGTTCTCCAATGCAGGATGTGTCTCAATAGGTAGGCCCTCTAAGAAGGAAAAATTTAAAACAAATGCAAAGCTCAAAAGTGTTATTCGCTCACCCAAGATCGCCAAAATGGTGCAAGGGGAGAAGAAAAACACTTCCTCTTTCCAATCAATGCATGCACAAAAGACAATTCATTACAAATTGATTCATTTTAAACACCTAAAGCGGTGTTATCCCAAAGAATATGTGAGTAAAAATGAAATGTTCTTTTTATCTTTGCACCAATTGAAGTGTTCAGGACATCAAGCAGTTAAGATAGAAATGGTGTGAAAACAATCAAGAAACATTTTTTTCATTTTAAGCCCCAAAGTTGAAATGTTTCTGAGAAAATCAGGCCTGGTCATTAAATGGTGAACAAATGTAAATCGTACGTGTGTCAACAAAATGAAAAATGTTTTGTGCTCTTTTTATGCACCAAATTTAAAGGTTCCTAATTATGAAAACATGAAATGTGTTCATTTTTAGAGCCGAAAATTGAAGTGTTTTATGTTCTTTTTATGAGAACCAAAAGAGAATTCCTACTTTAGAAATCTTTGAATTGTTTATTTTAACAACACCTAATTGGAAATGTGAGAGTTGTGTTGTTCATTTTTAGAGCACCAAATGGAGATTCCTATTTTAGAAATCTTTGAAAATGTTTATTTTAACAACACCAAATTGGAAATGCGAGAGTTGTGTTGTTTATTTTTAAGCACCAAATGGAGATTCCTACCTTAGAAAGCTTCAAAATGTTCATTTTGAAAACACCAAATTTGAAATGTGAGAGTTGTGTTGTTCATTTTTAAGCACTAAATGGAGATTCATACGTTAATAAACAAAATTAATTGGTATCTCCAAAAATCTTGGACCAATTGTCTTCTCTACACAAAACAGGTTAGTATCTTTCACAATCTTGCATAGAAATCCATTAATTCCTGCAAAACAACCAATATGTTAGCAAGAAGGGTCATTACAATAGTGCAGGATCTGTGCACTTGTCTTCCAGAGAAAATGCTTAGAAGAAAATCAAAAGCTCATAATTTTTTTTAGAAAAGCTCAGAATTCTAGCAAAAGCTCAGATTTTCTGTACAGGTGCAAACCCAAAAAAAAAGCAATAGCTCAAAAAAATGAAAAAGCGAGGTTTTTAGAAGCAAAAGCGTAGTTCCCATGGCAAAGGCACTAATCTTTTGCAAATGCTTAGAATTTTCAAAAGTGAGCTTTTGCTAGGTAGTTCATGAAATGTCTCAGAAAGCTCCCATAACCCTATAACTTCAACTTAGCTCATAAAAATGTTAGTAAGGAGGAACTAGGTCCCACTAGGCATGCCAAAATGTGTGATGGGGAAGGAATCTATTAGGAAAATGATATGAAATCAAGATCAAAATGCAAGATTTAAATTAGAAACTAATCTAATTCAAAACACTTAATCTATCCTATTCCATCACTCATAAAATGTGTAAATCTAAGCTATTTGAATGAAATGAGATCGTAAGATATTCAAAACAAATTCAAACAACAAAAGAAGAAATTACCATCCCATGTTGGAGTGTATTTGTATGATGTTGGGTTGTTCATATCATTGCAAAGCCTCCATTGCTTACATGCAAAAGCTTGATGATCGATGCTTGGTTGACTAAAAAGGTTGAAGCTCTATCAATGGTGATTGCAACAACACTTCATTGCATAAGGTAAGTTGAAATTATGATTCTTATTTGTAAGGAGAGAGGCTCGATATATAGAAAAGATAATTTTGAATTGACAGTCAAGATCGCGTTGGAGAGTATCCAGATCAATGGTCAAAATGAGTTGAGGGGATTTCAAAATGAGGAGATTGTGCAAAGTTGATTGCACAATTAAGGTGATTGAAGAATAGATTGGCTAGATAGGGTTTTGATTTCTTATTTAGCAATTGATTGATCAGTTAGGGTTGAGTTAGGAACTAGATGGTTGAGTTAGCAAAATTAGATTGCTTAGTTAGCAAAATAGATTGCCTAGTTAGCAAAATAGATTGCTTAGTTAGAAAAATTAGATTGCTTAGTTAGCAATCCATGTTTTTCTCAATCAAAAAGTGGGTGAGGAATATTAATTAATTAATTCCATTTTGATTTTTGCTAATTTGAATAGTTTGATTTAATTATTTAGATTTTGGAGGGAAGTGTGATAATTAAATTATTATGATTTAATAATTCAATTAATTTTGAGGAATAAGGTGAATTAGTGACGTAATCAAATAATTGGCGTTGTTTGACTAATCAGGATGAAATAAGATAAGATTAGGACTTTATTAAATAAATGTAATTAGTTGAAATGATGAAATGTGAATTCATCAAATAACATTGTCTTATTCAAATAATAGTAGAATTAGGTTTTTGAGACTTTATTAAATAAATGGTATTTATTTAATTTGTCGAGAAATGATGAAATGTGAATTAATTAAATAATGTTATATTATTTAATTAATAGAGGAAATAGGGTTTTGAATGTTGTTTGATGCCATTTAGTGTGTTGTGAGATGTCATGGGATGATTTCAAGTTGATTTGAGAAGTTTCAGAGATGTTTTGAGATATTTTGAGGTGATTTAGAGATGTTCTAAGTCATTCAGGGGTCATTTTGAGACGTTCTAAGTTGATTTAGAGTTGTTCTGAGTCATTTTGAGGTCATTTCAAGACATTCTAAGTTGATTCAGAGTTGTTTCGAGTCATTTCGGGGTCATTATGAGACATTTTGAGTTGATTCAGATTTGTTATGAGCCGTTTCGGGGTCATTCTAAGATGTTCTAAGTTTATTCAGAGTTGTTTTGAGTTGTTTTGGGTTTGTTCTAAGATGTTTTGAGTTGATTCAGAGTTGTTTCAAGTAGTTTTGGGGTCATTCTGAGATGTTTCAAGTTGATGCAGAGTTGTTCTGAGTCATTTCAAGATTGTTACGAGACATTCCAAGTTGATTCAAAGTCATTCCAAGTTTTTTCCGGGTCGTTCCAAGACATTTTAAGTTGATTTAGAGTTGTTCCAAGTCATTTTGAGGTCATTCAAAGATGTTTCGAGTTGATTCAGAGTTGTTCCAAGTCATTTCAGGGTTGTTCTGAGACATTCTAAATTTGTGATAAGTGTTAAGTCAATTTTACATGTCTACAAGTATTTATTTGATCTTAGTTGGGTCTATAGAAATTCCTTCTGCCGAAATCACATGACCTAGGTAATGTACCTTCTTTTGGAATAATGTACACTTGGAAATTTTACCATACAACTTATGCTCTCTTAAATGTTGTAGAACCATTTCTAAATGTTTGCAATGCTCTTCCTCATTTCTAGAGTAAATTAGAATATCATCTAGAAAAACTAGTACAATTTTTTTAAGATAATCCCAACATACACTATTCATTAGGTTCATGAATGTTGCAGGTGCATTTGTTAAACCAAAGGGTAAAATGGTGAAGTCATAGTGTCCATATTTGGTTCTGAATGTATTTTTAAAGATATCTTCATCCTTAATTCTCAATTGGTGATATCTTGATCTCAAATCTATATTAGAGAATATGACGACACCCCTTATTTGATCAAAAAGGTCATCAATGTGTGGCAATATATAATTGTTCTTAACCATGGCTTCGTTACACATACAATAGTCAATGCACAAACAAAAGGTACCATCCTTCTTTTTAACAAAGATGACTAAAGCTCCCCAAGGTGAAACACTTGATCTTATTAGTCCTTTTGACAACAATTCATCCAATTGTGCCTTAAGTTCCATAAGTTCAGTGGTTGTCTTCATATAGGGTACCTTTGAAATAGGTTCTGACCCTATAACTATATCAATGTAGAGAAACCAAATATTCTTTTTGGAGGTAACCCTAGTAAATCATCTAGAAACAAATTCAAAAAATTTCTTAATATTGGATACTTCTCCATATTTGATTTTCCAATTTCATCTATTTCACCTTTTTCAAGTTCTTGTAAACTCTGGAACTCTGAATCATATTATCCTTCTGAAATTCTTCAATCTTTACAACAAAGAGTTTATACCCTTTCTTCTTAGATCTTATTAGTTGCATTACAATAATTTGTAGAATTCTAACCTCTCTTGGTACCCCTTGGAATTTAACTTGATTTCCAAAATCATCTAAGAATTCTACAATCTTTGTATGGAAATATACTTTAGCACTATGTTTCCATAACTAATTCATTCCTAGGATAACGTCATATGATCCTAGAGGTGTGACATAAAGGTTTACTTCTATAGAAAAATTGGATAGTTCTATCCTAGCTTCAAATAGACATTGATCCACCTTTTCTCTTGTTTGGTTTGCATAATCTACATCCCAAGAAATTTCCATTGTCCCACCTTCCTAGATAATTGTTTAGCTACTCTAGGTGAAATGAAATTCTCAGTTGCATCAATATCAATAAGAACAAAAATAGGTAAGCCAAACAAAATACCTAGAATTTCAACTAGAGTTACTTGGTACTTTGCATGATGATCATCCACAACTGCATGTATCTTTTGCTGAAACATTACCTATTGGGTGGGTAATGGATTACCATATGGTCATGATCCAAAAGTTTAATTGGGACACTCACTAGCATAGTGATCCCCTCAACATATAAAACATCCCGTAGCCAATCCTCTTTTCCCTATGGTTTCTCCAGACTTGTTGGTATTACCCATTCTAGAGTCATTCCTTTTTCACTCTCTCCTAATCTCTTTTGCATTATTACAAAATATTTTCCCCTTTTTTCCTTGGAACATTTTTCATATATTCCTCCTTCTTTGGAACTATCTTGTTAGGAACTTCCACCTCCTTTTTTTCTTGTCTTTCTTGATGAGTGGAATTAGCCCTAAGATTTTGCTCCTACTTAATTTCTTTTTCATATACAAGATCCATTGTTATTGAACCGTGCATATCCACTTCCCCTCCAATCTGACTATTGAGTCCCATTATAAATTTCCTAATGTAGAAGCACTCATCCTTATGATATATGGGAACATAGCACATAAGTCGATTACACTTCTCCCAATATTCATTGACTGTCATGTTACCTTGCTTTAGACCCTAGAAATCCAAGAGTTTTTGGTCATAGTATATTTGTGGAAACCATCTCTTATGGAAAATATCTACGAGTTCCCACCATATCAACTTCCAAGAATTAATATTGAGTTCTAACTTCTTGTTTATCCACCAATTAGAGGCTTATCTACCTAACTGAAACACACCCCAAGCAACTTTAGTAACCTCATTATAGTTTTATATTTCAAAATACTTTTCCATTTGGACAAGCCACACTTCAGCCTCATTCATCACCTCTAGCACTACCATCAAACTTGGGTGGAATAATCTTCTTCATGTCCCTGAAAATTTTGGAAGCCACAACCTTCTTATTCCTTTCCATGGAAGGTGTAGGTGATTTTTCCTTCTCATGATTATGGGTTTCATTATGTCCATGGGAAGATTTTTCTCCTTCATGCTCATTAACAAGTACTTCCTTTACTACCCTATCCTTAACTCTTTCTTATTCAAGGTTAGCCAAACTTTCCAAGATTTGGTCAAGCCTAGCCTCTATTCCAGTGGTTCCTTGTCCAACCTCCTAACTTCCACCAGGATTAGTTCATGTCCTCACCATCCTTATGTAATCATTCTTTACTTGAATTTTTATCCATGTTAGACTAAAATTTGTTATCAATTATCTTATGGGAAAACATTTAAAAAAAGGCATTCATATGCACACAAGAATTCCACATAAGGCTAAGCACACACTTCTTTTGATAAACACATAATTTTATTCATTTTTTTAGGATTTCAATATCCTTTTGATTACTTGGAGTGAATATTTAGATAGTCGAGTAGAAAGTATCCTTTGGATTAACTCTTTGACACATAACTTAAAGGAGCATAGCCTACAGACTGAGATAGTTGTTGTTCCTTATCTTTCTATTCATCTCTCATTTGTTCATACCTATCCCAAAAAGGATAATAACCTTTGGATTTATCATCTAATACCTGGCAGTGTCCTTAGTACATATCCCTTAGACTCGCTACTTGAAGAAATTAATATTACTTTAGCCAATGGAAAAACCCTAGGATCCCTAAAGATGAATGTCAGACTAACACTTTCTTTTGAAGGCATATCCCTAGAAAGTGGTAATGACTCAAACTTTTCTGGTGAGATGGTTGGTAGGTAATTGTACATAGCTTCTATCTTCATCTTTCTCTTCACATCACTAATTTGAGAAAGTGCATGACTAAAGGTTTCATCGTCTCTCAACTAGACAACATTGTTGTAGTTAGTTACCTCTATGGTTCTAATGATGGCTTCCCTTTCCTTCTTGGCCTTGAGGTAACACTTGTTTCCGATTACTGTATTTCAAGCCATTAATCTGAGATGCACCATCCTAGCATAAGAATTCATAACATTAGATAACATTGGATGAAAATAATGACAAGCTCATAGGTTCCAAAGCTAAACCTAGAAGCTTTGTTACCACATGTAGCATACCAACCCTTAATGAAGTAAAAATTTCTAAATTTACACCTTACGACTAAATTAACTAAGTAACAAACCATTGCCATAAAAAAATTCTTTCTTTATTAAACAAGATGCATTACATAATACAACATGGATTTCCATTTCATCATAATGAATCATAAGTTACATCAATACAAGAATGCATACATTTACATACATAGCTAAAAGAGCTTTAGAATAAATAGTTGTAAGATGACCTAAGATCCTTCCTTTCAAATCTTTGTTCTTCTATCACTTGATATGGAGGATAAGCATCACTCAAGCACTTTTCCGCAAACCACGAACTCTTAATGTGGTCCTCCACACATCTATCATTCAATAGATGGACCTTCCCTTCGACGAAGAGATTGGTAGAGTAACTAATAACGACAAACAACTGAGCATAGTACTATTGTGTCCTACACAACTAGAACTTGTAATCCCACAATCTTGAACTAGCACGTAATATTGGATCATAGTGAAGTAATAGTGGTCTCGGTAGTCACACAATCTATAGTGGAGTCTTGGACATTACACTACTTTGGCCAATGTGTTATATTTAGTATTCCTACTGAGATTCATCTATCGCATACACTACTCAGGGTCAATTTGACCTAGGGCTATCTTAAACTATGAGTAGGTATTCTCCTTCAATGGATATTTTGTCACCCCAAATTAACATATTACCATTTTAATTGACTTGGAATAAACCTACTTAACAAGTAAGTACACAATCTCCCTCCCATACTGGATTAACTATCCTATGAGTAACACAAGCTTTCCTAGTTAGATCAATAACTTAACTAAGTGTATCTCAAGTGCCTCTTGTATTCAATCATGCCTAGTACATAATATCTATGATATACACCAAACTCCTATTATGGAGTACTTACAAGCACAACATAAAAACAATGTAAAAGCTTCAATTTACTTTCAAATACACTCTAATACCTCTAATGCACACATTGGAAAAGATATTTCAAGAAATCATGGAAAACATATCATTTCAAAGTAAATAATAAAGAAGAAGAGATTCTCATTCCTGTTATCCCTTATCCAAATTAATGTTAGCAATGCAGCCCTCTCCAATAGTAGTTAGCTTAATAATCGACTTCTCAAGAATGTCACAAATAACTCTACCTCACAAGTTGATAGCTTACTCCTCTCAAATATCAATGTTTCCTCTCAACCCAATAGAACACTCACTATTTCTCACTCACAATAAGAGACAAGTTTGGCTGGGAATAACATAGAAATTATGAATTTCAAGAGACATGTGTAATTTCCCTTGGGAAAGAATGCATCCTTAGTAGTGAAATGGCTCAACTATTTATAGATCAGCCTAGCAACCTCATGGCCTACATTTTAGGCATGTAAAAGGACAACAAGCTCCATGGAAAGCAACACATGAACATAAAAAAAAGGTGGCAATTCCCTAAGCTCATACTCATAAAAAACACCTACAAATCAGCTTACAACATTAACAACAAATTCAAGACATTCAATTTGCATATGCTTAATTTAAAAAGTCACAAAGAATAGACATCTAGAAAGCAACTTGGATTTAAAGGTGATGCCAATTCTATCAAGTTCTTTCCTTCTTCTTTGGTGTGGTTTTACTGCTAATAGAAATAGTCAACTTCTTTTTGTTAACAACAAACACCCAATGATTTTCATATAGGATGAGCCGACCAAAGCATTTACCATGATTGAAAAAGTCAAGGTTGATCTTGCCAAAGGCATCGACCAAGTCTATGCATTAAAATGGACACAAGAATACAAATAACAAATGCAATATACAATGTTTTATATCGCGTGTCACTTCAGTGATAATCGGTTCACAAAAATAGTAATAAGCAACTTCATACAACTTCAAAGAATATAGACATATCAACTATTACCGACTTCCAATTTCATAGTCACTATCAACCTCTATTTAAGCAAATGACAGTCAATTTCTATTAACATATATAATATATATTATATATATCTATATTTATATTTAAATACCATCATCTATATATATATCGTAAGCCAATAATGGAAGCATACATTCGATATATATGTATAAATGTATATACTTCTATGTACACGTATACGTAGGTATATCTATATCGATGCATCCATATGAGCATGTCCATTTGCCAACGTATGCATGTATCGATATACATATACATATGGATATGTGTATATATGATACTTATATATATGTATATGTATATATATATATGTTCACATCCGATTCACATACAACCATTCACAATCACCATCATATTATTAAGTGTTTACATGTGGTTAGACCCCATTGACATGTATGTGCATATATATATATATATATACTTCCACATGCATCCCACCTGTCAATATAATTGTAATCGTACAAGAAGATCTCTAAATCTCAATAGATAAACATCACCCAATAATGCATGCAGTAGTAAACAAGACTCTCAAATGGAGACATATTAGCTAAGGATGACTTACCTACTACCCAAAAAATGACTCAACTCAATCATTCTAATGTGGTGTATGTATATGCTCAGATAGTTTACTTTACTGGTTACCCGACCAAGATCTTCATTTGAGTGATACTTCCCCTCAGCCTAGAGGAATGGAACACATACCTACATCCACTAATACATGCACACGATAGTTAATTGTTCACAATATATGTATTATACATAAAACATCTCCAAGAGTTAGAATAATAATTCAATAACCATCCATTCACATATATGCAGTATTTCCCCATGAATAACCTCAACTGAGATAACATCAAATGAGATAACATTCACATTGATAACAAGGTACAAGAATAATTTATTCATCTAAAAAAATTACATTACATTCATATTTACCCTATGTAGTAATAGTAAATAGTAACTACACAATTGGGGTGTAACAATTTCCTTCCATAGGTAATCATTAACCTCAAAAATAACCTTTTCCCCTTTCCCAAAAATACAATGGTATCTCCACCAATAAAGTATAAGCATAATTTACCCCCTTCAATGGATGTTCCAATCCTAGGTATAACATTTTCTAGTCTACACATTAACTATGCATAAACAACTTATCAAGCTATTCCCTTCAATGGAAAATCTAGTCCTAGGAATAATTTTATAATCTAAAGTATGAGTTCATAAGCTTCATCTTATCATAGAATATGCATTCATAATTAACTAACTCCATTCAAGAATATATCACGACAATAAGTGATTTTCATCAAGAGTATAATCTCATTTAATAAATGACCTCAATCAAAGAATATTCATCTCAATAAATGATTCCATTTGAGAGTAATCTCCTTAGTAAAAGGGTTATTCAAAAAGTAGAATCTTGTCAAAATATGACTTCACACCAAGAGTATTAAGCAACCAATTAAGTAGCAACTCAAACTCAATAGGTAATCCCACCTATGGCTTTAGTCAAATAGTAATTCATAAACTCAAGTGATCAACTTAGTCACATAGGGGAGTCTCAACCTTGGTATACCATAATCTTGGATATAATCAATAATCAATAATCACTATGATTGTGTAGGTTAACGTCAACCTATTTGCTTTAAAACAATCTCAACTACATAAACCATCCAAGTAGGTTATACTCAACCTATTGGTTTCAATAGGTAATCAAGTAAATATTCCATCCTAGTAGGTAATTCTTAACCTAGGGTTTCATTCATTAATCAATATACATCTCGACCCAAGTAGGTTACTCTCAACCTAAGGTTTCATTCAGTAGTAAAATAACATGATCAAGTGATCAATATGACCTCTCATCCTATCATATCTTTCACACTATCACTATTGTTGTTTGCTAAACCATATCATTCCTAAGGTTTCCTAGCATTATAAGCTAACAGTGTCAAATCACTTCATGACATTGATACATTTCACATTATACATGTAGTGTAAAATATTTATGTATAAAAACATCATCTGAGTTCCCATACAAGTATATAAGAGTATTTATTCTCTTCCTTAAGCTATTCATGCTTTCATCAAATCTAGTATATGATACTATTGATGACATCCACTCCTTAATATTGATTATGTAATAACACCCACAAGGAAATCATAACATTTACGAATCTTTTCCTTTATATAAGCAAATAGATCTTTACTCTATTTCAAGCAATCTAATGTTTTTCCAAAAAAAATACAAGACATTCAATCATTCACAAAAATAGATAAACATAAAGAGAGTAGAATATCATATTATGCATTATAACCAATTGACCCATTGGTTCTTAAGCTTGACCCCCTCCCAAAATCAGCTTAGCAACAAATCTTCTTCAATCCTCTCACTAAGTTTCCTTACTATAACTCTCAACAATATGAGAATCTCTTAATAAAAATTACAATAGAATGGAGCAGTGTAATGTTGCATAAAGAATTATATCCAAATGAGGTGAGAATGCCTCATATTTATACCTAAAAACTAGTATCTACAACCTACAAACAAGGATTATGTTATGACACTTCTTAGTCATATACCATCGACTCAGCTTAATAAAGAAAAGGTGGCATATTCCTATAATAATACTCATCAAAACTATACAACAGATTGACCTAATGCTTGCCAACATTAGTTTGGCTATTTCATAAAGCACATGCTTCATTCAGGAAATCAACTTTCAGGCTTATAAGACTTCTAAAAGAAACAATGAACTCATATTATGGCACCAAGTATTCATCTTATTTCCTATCTACAAGCTTGTTGTTTTAAACAAAGGAAATAATTAATCATTGTTTGGCTACGTATTACTTAGTCAACTTGGACCAAGGCATGGAAATTGACACATTGCAAGGAATCGACCTCCATCATTATAGTGTTGTATAATGTTTGACTTAGTATGTTTCATACTATAATGCACAATAGTTTATCATTGTGTTAATAAACTTTACACAATAGATTTAAACTTGTATTTCCATCACCTACTATTATTGATATTTTATGTGGTTTAAATACTTAGCATTGCACCATTCTATGTAGTGCTATAATCACATTGTATCGACCATGGCTTATACTCTATAAATCTGCCAATAGCTTATGTGTTTTCAATGCATTAACTCCTTGACAATATATGTGGACTTTGCATTGATAATACTCACTTTACATTATGCAACGTGTGGCCTTATAAGTCTTTGTTGACTTGGTTTTATATTTTGTTTTAAGTGTTGGCTCGTAGGTATAAATTTTTCTTGCATATTTCATGCCCTCTCATTTATAATAGCATGACCATTTACTTTTTATGTGTTGGCTTTTATCCAAACATATTATCCTTAAGAGGTCCATGCTAGAATCTCAAGATACTTTATAATGTATATAGTATTAATATACATATATTATATATATGTGTGTATTGATATATATACATGCATATATTTATATATCAACTCCTAAATTTGAAGAATGTATCATTTGAAATCTGAATCTATATATCAACATTATCATTTTCATAAACAATACACATACACATATACACATTAATTTAATATGTTTATACATCTTGTTAGAAATTTAGTACTTGAAATATATAGTATATAGTTAAATTAATTAATTAATATGCTAATGTTAATTTAATAAATAAATTTAGTTTTGGTAGTTTCTTTCTCGTAAATAGTTTTATACGAGAATAATGGCCTTTTCAAAGGAAAACTATGTAATAGTTTGGGTGTAGTGTGAATGACCAAATTTTGGTTCAAGAGCAATGCCATTTTTTTCACTCATTTCAATATGGTATTAGAGTAGGTTTCTTCCTAGACATCTCTCTAATCTCCTTCCATTTGGTTTTTTTCATCCAAAGTGGTTTTTAGGTACTATAGTGAGGACCATGTGCAACTACTATTATTTTCTTCCATTCTTACATTTGTCAATAGGTGAGCAATGTAGACCATGCGCAAAACCCTTTTGACTCCATCATTCATCTGCATTTCTTCTCTTTCTCTCCACCTTGTTCATTAATTCCATTGTTTATCACTTCACTTTGTTCATTGTTATCATCCCAAAAAATGAATTTAAATAATATATAGGGAAACTGTTCCAGGCTGCCCAGTTTTTAGATGAATTTTCAAGCAAATAAGGTGATTTTTTTGAGATGAATTTTCAAATGAATAAAAGGAGTTCTGAAAAAAGCTAGTTAGTGCACATTTTTTCTTTATGCATTTTTCCTTTTATAAAGGTCTCGAAATATTTCGGGAGTGCTAGATGATTGTGGAATAACGATGTATGAATTGGAGAAGATAAAATAACCATTTCATATATTGGATGAGCACACACATATTCATCTCTCTATTGAATCTTAATATTGACTTTAGAAGGAATCACGGTTATTGGAGACTTAATATTGTTGCACATTGATGATTAAGTGGAGATTCCATTATATGATGACTGCTAAAGGATATTGCAATTATGCGAGGAGGGTTTCTATCATTTGTCGTCAACATACTTTCCCTACTTCAGAATTATGTAAGATTATTTTTTGTGATTCCATTATCACATTGGTTCCTTATTCAAAAGAAGAATGCAAATATTGACAAGAGAAACTATGCAAGACAACAATGAACTCTTGCATTCCAGGCACCTAATCCATCTCTTAGACAGAAGATTGAAAGTGCTCAAGAAATGGAAAAAAAAATAGTTATCAGGAAAGATCACATTGTATACAATACTAAGAAATATTTTTCAGAACAAAATTATGATGCCAAATATTTGGAGTGCTGATTTTGAGAGCTAGAAAGATCAGATTAACTATGTAGATTACTAATTTCTTGTTTTCTTTGTCAGTACTAAGGGGGGTGTTAGAAATTTAGTACTTGACATATATAGTATATAGTTAAAAAAATAAATTAACATGCTAATGTTAATTTAATAAATAAATTTAGTTTTGGTAGTTACTTTCCTATAAATAGTTTTATATAGGAATAATGGCCTTTTAAAGGAAATAATATGTAATAGTTTGGGTGTAGTGTGAATGACTCAGTTTTGATTTGAGAGAAATCTTTTTTTTTTCTCTCATTTCAATACATCTATCATGTTACGATTCCTTATCAACCTAAATAAATTAATATCCTCGTCGACAAGCATACAAATTAAGTGTATACATATATATATACACATATATAATTGATACCCATGCATGTATGCTCGTAAGTATTTATACTTACATATACACATAAATGCAATTATGATCGCATGCATGAGTCATTATATATGTACATATTTATATGTATACTTTTAATGTACATACAAATCAACCTAAAGACAACTATCCACAAAGCCCAAATACTCTAAGATTCAATCACGGTAACTTGATCACACAATCAAAGACATTTGCACAAGCATTTCAACCTATCCTCAAAGGTTAGTTCAAACTAACCCGAATCAACTAGACCAACTAAGGTGTGAGTGTGTGTAAGCTAAGTAAGGTTTCATTAGGGGTTACCTAAACAATCACTTCTCCTAAGTGATACTTCCCCTCCCTTCTAGAGGATTGAATCTGTCCTTGCAACTAGCTTAGTACGACGCCAAGGTAGTTAGACATTCATAGTAAATCCATTTACATCATAGCACATTTGTATCAACAAAGCATTCCACTAATTCAAAACATATTCATTCCTTCGAAATCAATAACATCTTAATGCATATTCACATATTTCATTTACCTTACAAACATATTGAAGCCACAATTTACATTTACGAACATTTTTACTCATAATGATAAAAGTAACTTGGTAATTATGAAACAAGATGTGATATACTTTCCCCCTTATGAATCATCATCCTCGATGATTTAAAGAACTTTAACATATAGATAAATTCAAATAAAGGTTTTACTCACCATTTCTAAATCACGTAAGAATTATAAAATGTTCTTCCCTCATAGCATCACTCCTTGCAATCTCATCCTTCTTGGACCTTGCAATGAGTGACTCTTGCTAATGCAAAGGGAGAACTTGTGTGCTTCACACATACTTTATCTCTCAAAGAGTTTATGCATTGTAATTGTAATACCTCATATGTACATCTCAAGTATAATAGTAACTATATACCACGACACCTATGTCACAATGATTGGAAAACATGTTCTCATTGGTTAATGAATTTATCCTCAGTGTAACCCAAATAGATAAGGAATTTTGATGTATTATATGCTACACCATGGGTCCCTTCCTTTCCTTTGGTATTTACACGATTGGACAACTCAAAAACTGAGACCTTCCATCACTGACTTAACCATTTTCCTTAAGCAAAAGATTGCTTCCTAATTCAAACTTTGTATCAATCAATTTTTTTCCTTGATCCTTTTGATATTCTATTACTTTTGACAACCTTTTTGGTCTAAGGTTAACCCTATTTCTTAACCTATTTCAACTTAATAGAGATTCAACCCCTCTTTCATACAATGGATCAAAATTCAACAATGGAAATTTTATTGTAGTATAAGTATATCACAAATCCTCCAAGATTTTGTTTATCACTTTTTCCTATCTAGCTATCTTAAATAATATATTGAGAATTTGTTCAATTGAAATTTTCATGAGATAATCATGGTTTACAAAAAATTATTATTATTTGCTTGTTCTCATATGAGATAACCTTCTTAGGAACACTAAGCAACTGATTCACACAATATATTATTTAAGACTGAAATCCTATAAGTCAAAATTTACAATCAACATTGGTTGCCTTGGTGAGTCTATCCACCATAAAATTATGTCAGTTCCATCGGCATAGAAAGATTAAACTATTCCAATGGTCTACCACTTCTTCACTAGAATCTTAAGAGAGTAGACACGTCTTACCAATGACAACATCTTGTCTTTATTTCCTAGCATACTATACAATAACTTGCTACACATATTGCAACATATTACTCTATCCCCTTCCAAATTATAGTGATTCCCGATCCAAAAAATAATTTTTTCATTCCAATGTCCTAAATATGACATCCATTTCCTCATTTCATTCCTTAATCTCCAAAATTTTGGGTACATAGGTTCTTTTCTAATCAATATTAGCCTATTCTGACTAAATGAAAACCTATTTTGTGGGCTCATGCCACATTTTATTTTCAAGTAAAATGGTTAGATATTTTAAGGAGATAAATCTCCTTCATATTAGGACATCCATACCTTGGATTTATTTTTTCCTTCGATCAGCTCAATCTAACTTTCCCGATGAGCATCATGTACTAATTCGAGTATCAATTCTTGTTCAAATATGTTGGTTCCCAAAAGATATCAAATTTAATTACATACCTAATTACCAAGAACAAACATTTCTTAATGACTCAAAATCATGAGTAATTAGATCTTTCCTTTACTCATTCCATAGGCAATGACCTCGCCTTTCTAGATCAAGCATACTACCTATCTTTTTCTAAGGCATAAATGATAATAGCAATTGTTCTTACAATATATATATTATAGAAAGTATTGGGTGATAAACATTCCTTTCTCATTGGTCAAAATCCTTGACCTTTCCACTATATTTTTCTAAAAATTCCAATCTCTCCACCTTTATGGTCATGGAATATATTTATGAAGAAGTCAATGAGTTCTTCCAAATAAAAAATACATTGGTGATCTTCATTGTGTGGAGTAATTTATCTGATTCAATCCACTTTCTTTCTTCCCCCCTTAGTTTTTCCATGATATTTGATCAACTTAAAGTTGACTTCTTAGCAAACATTTTCTTTCTCAAAATGATTTTTCATTTGTCTCTAATCTCATAGATTCAACAATTGGATCATCAATAAAGAGATCTAATGAATAATTAACAAATTTACAAGCTAAGAGTCACTCTAATATTCTAATTCTCTTTTCCATTTATACCATTATCCTTTTTGTTGAGGAATATCCATATCCACAAAGCCTCTTTTGTTGGTGTGTCTTCAACTTAGAGCATTGTTTCCTTGCTAATTCTTTTGATTTGACACTTAGTGTCACTCTATATCTCATTTCCTTTTGGAACCTCTAAACGTAGGTTTACTTTCATTGACAAGTTAGTGAGTTCAATTTACACTTCAACCAAACTATGTACTACCCGAACCTTTGTCGAGCCAATCCAAATTACCTTTCCAAGTTTCTTTCTTACAATCATCTTTTCAAGTGACTTTGTCCCAATTCTTGGTAATTTATTTTATCATAGCCTTAAGCACCCTAAATTTGCTTGGTTTCTTTTTTCTGACCATATTTGTCTCTTCCCTTATTCTAAAGTACTAACTCTTCTCACAAAATTTTAGCTTTGTTCAAAATCAGAGTTTGTCAAGGGTTATCCAACCTCTTGGATACCTTTTTTGTAGACTTTCTACTTCAATTGAAGTTTCCAATTTATTCCAATAAATCATATTCATAGGTTCATAGTATTCTTACAAAATTCAAAAATCTTTGACTCTTAGTAACTAAAGGTTGCTACTAATAAGGGGGTTATTTCAATTCTTCCTATCCCCTTAGAGTCATATAGCTATTTTGTAGGGTGAAGGTACATATTAGTTATCCTTCATAACCTTCCTACATAACTTGATTGCATAATATTTCAAAATTCAAGGGGGTATCATAATGAGTTGTTGGTTTAGGAGTTTTCAACTTTAGAGATGACTCTTTCCTAGTCCCAAATTAAACAAGTTTCCAAGAATCATAACTTCTTTTTCTTTTCCCTCTACTCTTTCTTATTTCCATCTTGGCATAAGAACTTTTCAGCCATTATCTTCCATTAAGGTTTACGCAATACTTACCTAATGAGCCCATAGGCTCCAGAGGTGAAATTGGTAGCTTTGATACCACATGTAACAACTTGTAACATGCCAATTGTTCAACAAAGATAAATTCTCTAACTTTTACCTTTCAAGAATATAAACTAGGTTCATTTCCCAAAGCAATAAAAAAATTTCTTTAAAAAATATATTTAATAAGAATTAATAGCATAACAATATTTCCAAACTTTGATTCCTTTCATAATAAATATATTTACATGTTTCCATAGATGGATTACAAATGATTCATACATATCTTCTCAAAGCTTCCTTTGACAATATTAGAACTAGTGGTACATTGATCTAGGAAGATTCCCTCAGACCTTAGATGCTAGCTGTGGAGGAGAAGCATAACTCAAGCACTTTTCTACCATCCATGGACTCTTATGTGGTCCCCTGCACATCTTCTAGAAATGGCTATATGGCCCTACCTTTCGATGAAGGAGTTGGTTTGTTAACCTCATAACTTTAGCCTATCTGAACTCAATGTTGTGCCTTACATGGCTAGAACATGAATACATCCTATCTTATATAACATATACATCATATCTTGTATGTCAATTATGGACTAGCATGCATAAAAGGAACACAATGAAATTGAAAACATAACCAATGACACATTACACTACTTTGGTCAAAGTTTCATATAAAAAGCCATCCTAGATCACATATACTTCCCTAGTTCATTTTTTCTCAAGATCATTTGTACACTATGCATAGGTAATCCCTTCATGAGGTAATCTTTAACCACAAGAATAACCTATTACCCCCTTGTAAATATAAGTATATCTACTATGTAGATTCCCTTTTATAAACTACTATCTACATAAGATTTAACTACTCCCAAGAGAAGATATGAACTATCTAGAGTTTGAAATTCACAAACAAGTAGATCAAATCAGACACTAATTAAGCAACTCGTATCCTAGTATATAATACTAAAGGATGCAATCACTCCTAGTATGAAGTGTGTACAATAAATACTTTCAAACACATTGGTAAAGAGAGAGAATATATTCTTTTACTTCAAGAATGAAATACAATCTTTCCCTATACTAACAAGTCCAAGTTTTTCACACAAAACAAATAAACATTTAGTAAAACATAAAGGAATAGACTCCATGCTTGTAAAGGCTTTATTCCTAATTGAAAAACTAGCTCACTAACACATTCATTCTAGATTCAACTTTCCAAGCTTCTCTTAGAACTTCAACTCTCCAAATAAACAATTTTCAATAACTCTCTTACTCTATCCTCACAAATACTCTCAAATCAGAAAATGGATAACTTGGATAAAAAAGTAGCAAAATAGTAAGAATGAATGGCGTCCAAATGAGAGAAATAGCTCACCTATTTATAAAAAATCATGAGACAATAATGCCTAAAGGTTAGATAAAAATGTTGACACCTCTCAACAATAGAATTTAACTCAGCTTATGCAAGAAAAAGGTGGCAATGATATACACAATTACTCATCCTATTTGAACACAGATCGACCTCATATTGTGCTAGCAATGGTTTGACTAATTTATATAAGAAAATGATTATTAACAAAAAATTGACTTGCAGTCTCAAAATTATTTTTGGTTTATGCAAATTCATAATTTGGTGCCACCAATCAACTCAATCCCTATTATTTTGGCCATTGTTTTCCTTTGAAAGAATAAGTCAAATTCTGGTTTATGTGTTTAAAGCAGTAGACTTGTTCTATATTTAACTTCACAACACCTTGCAATAGTGTTGACTCAACTAAATGATTGCATATCGACTTAGCTTACATGTGTTTTCACACTACAATTATGAGCTTCAATCCAATCTCTATTTCATAAATTGGAGCCAAAATACATGGCACAGGTTATACTTGCTTATATGTGCATACTTTTAAAACAATTCTTTAATCACTTTATTCATTTATGTGCTTTACCATAACAATGCTATGTGCTTAAATAAGAATATGAACTTATGTATATATTTGTATATATATATATATGTATGTATATGTATATATATATTTATTAACATTGATCATGATAATAAACCATTTAATATCTGCATGCATATTTTAAGCTATCATAATAATAACATCATTACATGTATATAATTATATACATATACATACATGTATTGATATACATGTATGAACATTCTAATACATCATTTACATACTCGTATGCCAATATGTGTATATACATGTATATATGCATATATCATTATATATACATTATTTATACAATCATCCAAATATATTTATCAAACTATCTATAGTCATATATACATATGATGTATATATCTATATATATGTCTAGTTGTCCATCTGATACCCTCATGCCCATGAGTATCTAAAGGTACTTCTACCTTTGTATACTCATGTACATGGGCTTATCATCGACATATATATGTATACACATATATATGTTCTATGTATACATGTCTGATTGATTACACTAAGAACATAAGAAAAGAGCATTCACCAACCAAGCACTCAATCACCAAATCAAACATCTTCAAATGAGATCACAACCTATCTATCACATGAAACAAATAATATTGTGGATTGAATTACCAATATCTGAAACAATGATTAGACTAACAATTCTATATGTGAGTGTGTGTGATTTTAGTTTAGGCTTTTTTAAGGTTTCTAGACCAAATCCCTCTCTTGAGTGATAATTCCCCTCCTTCCAGAGGCTTGCTTCATACATCTGCATCCAACTCAACATATTCACCATAGTAGCTAGATGTTCACAATATTATCATTTGCATTATATAGATCATCATTGAAATATCAAATTTAATAAACACCTTTCCACATAGTCAGTTCAATATAACATAAACCAAGTTAATATTCATTCATTTCATTCCAAATGATCAAAAAAGTACATGCATATGATTTTTAATCAAAATTGCAAACACATTCATAGATTCAATATATTAACCACTCATAGTAATAGTAAATAGGTAAATGCACAATGGGGTGTAACATATCCCCCCTTGTGAATCATCATCCCCAATGATTTTATGTAGCAACAAAGAATAAACAAAACAAACACAACATTTTTTTCAAGCATTAACAAAAGCATGTAAGACATGTGGAAATTTTTGTTCAATTTTTCCATAATCCTCCCAAGTGGTAGAATCTTCTGCATATGGGTCCCATTGGACTTTGCACTACAAAACCTCCCTATTATGCAAGTGAGGCTTACACATTTTGAGCAACCTAAGAGGCTCGATGGTTACCACTCCAGGGTCTTGTACCTATAAAGCATTCCAATCAATTACATGATTATCACCTAGTATATACTTCTTTAAGTATGAGACATGAAAGACGTTATGCATTCAAGAACTTAGATATGGTGGCAAAGCAATTTAGTAGGAGACAAGATTTACTTCCTCTAGGACCTCAAAAATACCTACATAGTGTGGGGCTAGTTTGGATGACTTTCCAAACTTGATAGCACTTTTATGTGGCTTTAGCATTAAAAATACTTTCTCACCTACAACAAAGTTCCTAGGTACCCTTTTAGAATTAACATAGCTTCTCTACCTATCATTGTCTTTAGCTAGCCTTTGCTTAATAACTCTAACTTGTTCCTCCATTTTTGATAGAATCTCGATCCCAAGACTCACCCTATCCTCAATTTTATCCCAACTTATAAGGGTTTGACACTTTTGACCATACAATGCTTCAAAAGGAGCCATCTTAATTGTAGAATGGTAGGAATTATTTTAAGAAAATTCCACTAAAGGAAAATAATCTTCCCACTTTTATTGTTGATCCGTGCAATACATTCTTATTAGGTCCTCTAATACATTGTTTACCCTTTTCGTTTGACCATCTGTTTCTGGATGATACACTGAACTTATATTTAGTAGAGTTCCAATTGTAGAAAATAAGGTTTTCCAAAACCTATAAGTCACTCGTGCATCCCTATCCGAGATAATTTTCTCAGGAATACCATGCAAACTAAACACTTCTTGAATGAATTTGTGAACTATGATAGGAGATCCATCTATCAAATTCCTAGGTATGAAATGCGCTACCTTTGTAAGCTTTCCCACTACTACAAAAATGGCATTGTGCTTATTCCTTGACATGGGTAATCCTTGGAAAAAGTCCATACTAATGAATTGCCACTTTCTTTCGGGTACATCATGTGGATACAATAGTTCCACAAGGTGATGATGTTCAACCTTCACTCTTTGGCATTTAAGGCATCTAGCCACAAATCTAGCAACATCTCCTTTCATCCCTTTCCAAAAATATAATGGATTTACATCAACCAATATTTTTGTCACTCTAGGATGTTCAAAGTATGGTGCGTCATGAAATTTTTTCCATACAAGATTCCATAACTCTTTGGAGTTAGGCACATATACTTTTCCTTTAAAATTTAGCAATCCATTGGGTTCATAGTAATATCCCTCGTACCTTGCATCTTGTGGATCCTTCAGGAGTGATTGCTTAACTTTATCATAAGGCTTCAACTTTCTTGATTCATAAGCTATTACTTTCACTTCTTGCATCAAGACTCCTCCCAAACCTTCACTTGATGCATCTGTGATGACAATAAAGTTTCCTTCAGGATCTGGTACTTTCAAAATTGGAATCATCAATCTTTCCTTGAGTAAGTCAAATGCTTTCTAGCATTTCTCTATCCACTCAAACTTTTTCCCCTTCCTCTACAATGAAGTAATAGGAAATGCTATGTTAGAAAATTCTTCCACAAAATTATGATAATGTCCAGCTAAACCCATAAAATTTTTTACTTCAAGTACATTCTTAGGTATCGACCAATCTATTACTACCTTTATCTTGGCTGGGTCTACTAAAATTCCCTCTGCCAAGATCACATGATATAAGTACTGTACTTTCTTTCGAAAGAATGTACACTTGGAAATTTTTTCGTATAACTGATGCTCTCTTAACCATTGAAGAACTATCTCAAGATTCTTGCAATGGTACTCCTCATTCTTGGAATAAATTAGAATTTCATCCAGAAATACCAAGACAAACTTATCTAGGAAATCCATAAACATGTTGTTCATTAGGTTCATGAATGTAGTAGGTGCATTAGTAATTCCAAATGGTAGGACTATAAACTCATAATGCCCATACCTAGTTCTAAAAGCAGTTTTGAAAATATCTTCATCCTTGATCCTTAACTAGTGATATCCCAATCGTAGATTAATTTTTGAAAACACAATTGCTCCCTGCATTTGATCAAATAGATCATCAATGTGTGGCAGTGGGTACTTGTTCTTTATCATAGATTTATTAAGCATTTGATAATCTATGCACAACCATAGTGTACCATCCTTCTTCTTTACGAAGATCATTGGTGCTCCCTAGGGTGAAACACTAAGTCTTATCAATCCTTTAGATATCAACACTTCTAGTTGTACCTTGAGCTCCATTAACTCTATTGTTGTCATCCAATAAGGAACTTTGGAAATAGGTTATGATCTTGGTACAAGATCAATGGAGAAATCAAATATCATTTTGGGCGGTAATCCTGGTAACTCCTTTGGAAATACATTTGTAAACTTTTGAAGAATATGATATTTTTCCATATTTATTTCTCTAGTTTCCATCATTTCACCATCTAACTCTTGGTTGAAATGAGAAATGAATTCCTCATCTTCCTCAATATTTTCCATCTTTACAACATAGAGATTAAATCCTTTCTTCTTGGCATTATGTAATTTTATAGTGGAGATTTGATGGAACTTGACTTCCTTAGGTGTCCCTTGCAACATTACCCAATTTCATAGATTGTCTAAGCACTCTATAGTTTTGGCATGAAAATATACTTTGGCTCTATGTTGCCAAAGCCAATTCATTCCTAGGATGACATCATATGTTCCTAAGGGAGCTACATATAGGTTCACTTCAGTAGAAAAACCAGGAAGTTCAACCTTAGCCTCGAATAAGCATTATTCCACATTTTCTCTTGTTTGATTTGCATATTCAACATCTCAAGATTTTTCCATGAAGCCAACTTTCTTAGATATTTTATTTGCTATTCTAGGTGAAATAATGTTTTCAGTTGCTCTGGTATCAATAAGTATGGAAATTGGTAAATACCAAATAAAATATACCTAGAGTTTCCACTAGAGTAATTTGATAATCTACTTGACAATTATCCAAAGCAACATGGATGTTCTGTTGAAAAGCAACCTGCTAGGGTGGAAGAGGATTTCCATATGGTCATGTCCTTGAAGGTTTATTGGGACAAAAAGTAGCATAATAATTTCCACCACAAGTAAAACATCCATTTTTTGGTCCTTTCTTTCTCGTGGATCCATTAGATCTATTAGCATTCCTTCCAGTGTTTTTGGGGTTATCATTATTATTATTTCCCTTGCAATCCTTCCTTGAGTCATTCCAATTTCCATGGGATCCCCTATTTACTTGCTTTTGAAAATCTTGTGCTTCATTATTCTTCTTGGGATTTTGGTTAATTTGAGTTCCACCAAGCTTCTTATGATTCCTTTTCTCCTTATAGATGAAAATGACCTCGATCTTTTGCTCCTACTTCATAGCCTTTTCATAGACTAGGTCCATAGTAGATGGTCCATGTAGATCCACTTCTCAACCTATATGTCCATTAAGCCCCATGATAAATTTTATAATATAGAAATGCTCATCTTTTTGGTACACAGGAATGTACCTTAGCAAACGAGTAAACTTCTCCTAGTACTCATTAACATACATGTCCCCTTATGATTTTGGAAATCTATAAGTTTTTGGTTGAAAAAGAGTACCCTTCAAATAGTCAAGGGGAGAGTACCCTTCAATCTTACTCTTAGATACGTAATGAAATGATAGATTTGTGGGATGGTGCTATCATATGGTTTTGGTCATAGAGCATACCCATAGTTCCAATTTCATTCAAGGGTAACCCTAAAGATCTCAATCCAAAAGAGAAAGAAATCTTGTAATAGGGATGTCCTAGGGGATGAATGCAAACTACTAAGGGGTTCATCACCAAGTTTAGACTTGGAAAAGATAATGAAATGAAAGATAAAATTCCAAACCCTAAATAAATGCAAACTAACACTAAATGACTTAGGAAAGTGAATGAAATGGAACCAAAAAATGAATATAGGAAGGTTTGCACTTGGAAAATTGGAGATGGTTGAATAAAGGTCTGAATCAATAGAAAACCTAACTGGGACTCATTCGCCAAGCTGGGCGAATCAATACTATTTCTAGAAAACTGTGCAGGAATAAGAATCTACCAAAAGGGTGTCCAAATTTGCAAAATCTTGAAAATTGACTAGAAGTGGGACTCATTCGCTAGAAGTGGCGAATTAGTCTTGTTGGGATTTTCTACAACTTCAAAAGCTAATCCTTCTCTTCTCTATCTTCTTTTGCCTTCCTAAGTGATTTTCGGATCCGAATCTCTGATTTGCAACCTGTAGGTCTTCTCCAAGGTTCTCCAAGGTTCTCCAAGGCTTGATGACAACTTTGACAACTTTGAATGATTTGTAACTTTTCTCCATTCTTGCTCCTTAGGAAATCTGCAACCTAGATCTACAAATCACAAACAAAGGAGAGGGAAAAATGTTGTGGTGTTAGTGGATAGGGGTTTGCCTTGGTCAAACCCTGTTTTGGAAATTAATTCTTGAAATGAAATCAAATAAGAATGGAGAATGATGAATGAAAAAATAACAATGTTGCAACTCACCAAACCCTAGCAATGAAGTGCTACAAATATGCTTGAAATGGCTGAAATGGATGTAGACATTGAATCTTGGTGGAAGGAGAGATATTGAATGTAATGCTTTCTTGAATCACAAAATCCTAGACCACAATTGTTAGCACGATAACAAACATGATGCATGAAATATTTGAAATGATGATTGATGCTTGAATGTTGCTTTAAAAT
Organism: Sequoia sempervirens; assembly: GCA_007258455.2. Classification (NCBI taxonomy): domain Eukaryota; kingdom Viridiplantae; phylum Streptophyta; class Pinopsida; order Cupressales; family Cupressaceae; genus Sequoia; species Sequoia sempervirens. Next base: position 941 of record VDFB02002948.1, on the reverse strand, counting down.
GCTTGAAAATATTCCCTTGAATTCTCTTGTGAACTCAAACTTGCTATAAGAATGCTCATTCAACTTTCTAGGTGTAAAATGGATGAAAGAAACTTGTATTTATACTCAATTATGCAAAAATTATCAAAATTACAACACTACAAGCCCACACTAGATCTAGGAGAATAAAATCCCACCAAAGATTTGAATTAATTTTGATTTTGAGTTACTCATTCACCACCCTAGGCAAATGGGTCCCACCTAAGGGGACTCATTCACCCAGAATGGTGAATGAGTACCACCTTAGCTTTTTGAGGTGGGTTTTCAAGATTTTGATGTTTTAAAATGGTTTTGTCAGGATTATCCTTGAAAATACACATAAATGAGGCTTGTGGATGTAAAATAGGGCCAATTAAAGCATAAAAAAAACCAATTATTAATGGAAAGCCTAGAAAAGTGTGAAAGTGCATTACAACACTTTACAACACTTTAAAATAAGGCAAGATTAATGTTAAAAAGAGGCTTTATTAGGTGTATTTCATTAATAAGACCTTAGAAAAGTGTGAAAGTGTGCTACAACACTTAAAAAAGGTACCATTGATGTTCATTTAGTTCAAAAGGGCCCATGACCTAATGTGAATATATTAGGAATATTACAACACTAAATCAAGGCCAAGTTAAGGGTACCTTTTTCTGTCATTACACATAAATCAACAGGGTATACCCCTTAGATTTTTGTTCATCTCTTATTTGTTCATATCTATCCCAAAATGGGTAGTATTCTTTGGATTTATCTTCCAATACATAATTATGAGGAACATATCCTTCAAACTCATTACTTGAGGAAATTATAATCACCTTCAATAGAGGAAGAACTTTAGGGTTCCTAAATATTAATGAAGACTTATGCTACATTATGAGGGTATATCCCTAGAAAGTGACAAAGAATCAGAATTTTCTAG
>VDFB02002947.1:0-31962 GCA_007258455.2 Sequoia sempervirens | reverse complement strand
ATGTTCATTTTATTTGAATATAATATCTTTCTAATCCTAGTTTTGGGGAACACTTTCCAAGGACTAAGGAGATACATGAAATATGTTTAGGATTGCAATTAAATGGCATCCTATTGCCAACAATATGTATATATCTTATATATATATACATTCGATTGCACAATCAAACACATATACAATTACTATCTTATTGATAATAAATATACGTGCATACATACATACATGTTGCATTGTCCCTTCGATAACACCATGCTCATAAGCAACCCATTCATAAGTGTGCATAGGTACGTCTCCCTATGTACTCTCAAGTACATGTTCCTTCATGCGTATGGTCTATCGTCAACATGCATATGCATATATATACATACATTCCACGTATGTTCACCTCATCAATTAAGCATAGTAACATAAGGAAGAACTCATAAGCTCCAAACACATAAACATCATCCAAGAATGTACTCAACAATAATCAAGACCCTTACTAATGCAAACAAATCATACTATGGATGAATCACCAATTCCAACATAATAACTTGACTCAACCATTCTACTATGAGTGTGTGTGTGTAAGCTTAGTTAGGTTACATTACTGGTTACCCAACAAAGTTCTTCTCCCGAGTGATAATTCCCCTCACACCTAGAGGATTGAACACGAACCTACATCCAACTAACACATTCCCATGGTAGTCAACTGTTCAACAAAATATACATTTACCTAATGTTTCTCCATAGTTAGAATATCTAATTCAATAACCATCCATTTCACATAAATGCATTTCATCACATAACATTAAATGAAATAACATTCATTCACAATTCATTGATAACAAAGTGCAAGTATGTACATATATTCTCAATCTCAATAAGAATTCTAATTAGATTCACACATGCAATAGTTTACCCTAACATAGGAATAGTAAATGGGTAAATACACAATGGGGTGTAACAATGATCAGTAAATAGTTTTATAATTTAAAAATGAGATCAAGGTTAGGATATCCTTAGCTAGATTATTCTTCTATTTCACAAGCCTCGGTGTTTCATTTGCAAGAGGGAAAGCATCACCCAAGTGCTTTACCTCCAACAACAGACCAATGGTCCCCCAAACACCTTCCAACTAGAAGTGGCCCTACCCTTCAACGAAGAGTATAGTATAGGATCCTCTAGAATTGTCATTTGAGTATCTAGTGTTGTGTCCTACATAAAAACTATAGTTATACTACTATAGACATTCTTTAACTAAGTATGACACTACTGACTAGCTATGCAAACCTAGAGCACAATGAACTGACAAGTGCAAGAAGAGACTTTGGCACTGACTTTGACCAAATTTTGAATTATATTCATCCACTTTCTTAGGAAGCGGTGTCATAAGTTCACCCACCTCTAACTCGACTTGGAAATCTTACTGGCCTATTGTTAACTCAACTATTGGTTTGAGCCAAAGATTCACTTACTCAAATAGGTTCTCTTTGAAAGAGTGATGACTTCACTAAAAAAATTTATTTGACTAAGTAGGTTTAATACTTCTAACTCAAATACCCATGTTACATTCTCGCAACATTCTGAGTCTAGGCAACTACCTCTTATCCAAGTCCTTTAAATAGCCAACATGAGTAAATTGCTCTCTTAGTATTATGGTCTTTAGTTTATGATGAGAACATAATGTCCTCTACTCAAGATATTTGATTTCAAATCAATAGATAGTGATACTCTTGGTCAAATATGAAATACCTATATAGTTATAATAAAAACTTCAACTCTTCTATTATATTGCAGACCTTTCTTTAAGTTTCTTAAAAATTCTTTTCATTGATAATACAATATAAGTTCAGTGATAATAATAAAAGACAAGATTCTATCTTATTGGATGGAAAATTTACCATTTTCAAGAATTCAACAATTCTTCACTAATCCATTTTATGGAGCCGGTTTGTTTGGTAAAACATAGCTTAAAGAGATTCCAACCTTTTCCCTCAAGATCTCTCTTAAAATTTAACTTAAAATTTCATATATTTAGTTTGATTAAAACATACGTTTACTGGTGTGAGCACTCAGCCTATCTGGACACCATGTTAATAATAGTTCCTACCATCTTTTATGTTATGTGTTAACATAAATAAACTTATATATACAAATATATGCATGCATCTATATGAGTTTTCATAAATAACTGCATATTGCACTGGCATGAACAAATTGTGATATATATGATCTTTTATCAAATTAAAGAAGAGAAGTATTAGTAATGCTTGGAAAATATTATCCTGGCTTTTGCACTAAGATTTCTTGATTCAAACTCAACAACATAGACTTCGGTTTATTGTCCTTTATAAACTCCACACAGTCTCTAGCTTAGCAAAAGCTTATTCTCTTCCATAGACTTTCCAAATAGACTCCCCTCTTACACACAATATCTAGCTTAGCAAAAGCTTATTCTCTTCCACAAAATTTCAATGAAAAACTAGAGAAAAATGACCAAAATAGACTCCTCTCTTACTCCCATGGCCAGCAGTTGGTTATACTCGATACAATCTCCACAAAACATATATATATATTCCTCACAAAACAAAGACTTTCAATCTCTTCCTCACAATCAAAGACTTTTATTATCTACTCAAGCATGCACAACTGATTTTCTCTCCATGCCCAACCTTGCAAAAACTACTCTTTTGATAAGGAAATATGAGCAGAAAACAAGTACTTAATCCCTTTGTTGAGTTGGTTTGCCTCTACTCATTAAAAGAGTTTTCTTAAAATAGAAAGCAGTTGCTTATATTGGAGGCTCGAACCATCCTTTTACCTACCACAACTTGCATAAACAGTAAATGCATGAAGATTATGGTTTAAAAAGATTACATGTGCAACTTTTCCAACTACCATCATGACCAACAATGACTTACTCTTCTTCCAAAACTAAATCCCATGACTACATTTTGCTACTCATTGCATATAAAATTAAGTTTGAAACCTATAGGAAAAACCTCTTTGAAAGAAACAACTTGCAACAATTTTTCCATGACTAACAACCACCTCTAAAACTCAACGTCCAAGCCGTGAAGACCAATAAAATAGGAGCATGTGAAGAATGATTCACATCCCCACTTTATGTGGCTTTAATTTGAACTAATAATGTGCAATTATTCAGCCACATACGTGGCTTCCCAAACAGTTCGTTAATACCCAAGATGATGCTATATTATGGCATCCATATTAACTTTTAAAATGCTCTTCAAAAATCCTTTTAAATTGGTTTAGGTTTCATGGCTCAAAAGAGATAACATTGCCATATTAATATGGCATTCAAAATGCAGCCAAACTATATAATATATATATCCTTATCTTTATTACCATATATATATATGAATATACAATATTAATGTTATATCATATCTCTATATATTTGTAAATACATACATACATATATATGCATTTAACTTATTATATATATACACATTATATTTACTATTTACAAAATATATTTGAAATCAATTTAATTTGACTATTTAAGAAGATCTTTAATGATAGGGGTTTTCCTTTCTCTAATGACACCTTACTTATCGACTCAGATTCATGACTCACCCAAACTTGATACTTGAACTGACCTGACAAGGTTTTAAAATAGCCTAAGTGAGTGTGTGCGTGTCAACTCAGATAGCAATACTGGATGATTCATATACCAACTTATCTCTTGGGTGATACTCTCCCTCTCCCTCTGGAGGGCATGAACATTCCTGCATTTCACTTAGAGAAATATTCACGTAGTTAGTCGTTTTCATTTTCAACATAATCACAATATTGTTTAAGCATCATGTAATCATTTAAAAGCCAATACATCACATTACATATATATTTCATCCAACTATTAAATACCATAATGACATCACCATGCATTAAAACTGCATCCTAACATAAAAGGTTAAAGTAATTTGGTAAATCAACAATGGGGTGTAACATATCTCCTCCCATAAGGATCATCATCCCCGATGATTCAAAGTATCAAAAAATATAAAAATAACAAAAGTTGTTTCTTAAGAGTTTTCAAAAACACGAACAAGATGAGGAAATATTTGTTTAATATCATTGTAATCCTCCCACATAGCACTATCTTCTGCACACTGGTCCCATTCGACCTTGCACTAAATGACCTCTCTATTATGTAGGTGGAACCTGCGTGTTTCAAGCACTCTGAGAGGTTCGGTCATTATCACTCCCAGGTCATGTACCTATAATGCATTCCAATCAATGACGTGATTACCATCTGCTATATTTTTTTAAGGTATGATACATGAAAGATATTATGCATCTTGAAAAGAGCTGGTGGTAGAGCAATTTTGACACGACTTGTTTGAATTCTTCAAGAACTTCAAAGGGATCCACATCAAGGAGCTAGCTTGGATGACTTTCCAAACTTAATTGAACTCTTTTGTGGGTTGACTCTTAGTAAGACTTTTTCCCCACTGAGAAATTTCTTGGTATTTGCTTAGCATCAACATAGCTTTTCTATCTATCATTTTCTTGCCCTAACTATTTCTTGATCAGCGTGATCTGTTCTTCCATTTCTAATAGCATTTCTAGTCCAAGGCTAATCCTATTTTCTATCTTATCCCAACTTATAGGAGTTTGACACTTTCTTCCATACAATGCTTTAAATGGATCCATCTTGATAGTAGAATGATAAGAATTGTTATAAGAAAATTCTACAAGCGGTAAGTAATCTTCCCATTTGTATTGTTGATCCATGCAATACATTTTTAATAGATCTTCCAACACTTAGCTTTCTCTATCTGTTTGACCATTCGTCTTAGGATGATATGTTGAACTTATGTTCAACTAAGTTCCAAGTGAGGAGAAAAGGGTTTTCCAAAACCTTGATGCCACATATGCATCCCTATATGAGATAATATTCTCAAGAACACCATGCAACCTAAACACTTTCTACACAAATTTATGGGCTATGATTGGTGCCCTATCTATCAAATTTCTCAGTATGAAATGAGCTACCCTGGTGAGCCTATCCACCACTACCACAATAGCATTATGCCTATTCTTTAACATAAGAATACCTTGTACGAAATCCATATTAAAGATTTGCCACTTCCACTTTGGAATTTCATGAGGATATAAAAGTCCTATCGAGTGATGATGTTCTGCTTTCACCCTTTGACATTCTAGACAACCTGCTACAAACCTTGCACCATCCTTCTTCATTCCTTTCCAAAAATATAGTGGTTTCACATCACCCAAAAGTTTTGTCACTCCAGGATGTCCTAAATATGGTGTAGAATGAACTTCTTTCCACACTATATTCCTCAACTCCTTGGAGTTTGGGACATACATCCTTCATCTAAATCTTAGCAGTCCACCTGGTTCAAAATGAAACCCATCATACCTTGAATCTTGAGGATTGTCCATGAGGACTTGTTTGACCTGCTCATAGTATTAATCTCCCTTGGACTTCTGTAACACTTGATTTTTGAAATCGGAATGAATAGATATCATTGAGGAGATATGCCTCCTTTAACTTAGGGCATCTACAACTCAATTTTCTTTTCCCTTCATGCAATTGATTTCAAAATCATAGTCGGGTATTAGCTTAAGCCATCTCCTCTGATGGGCATTTAGATTTTGTTGGGTAAGCAAATAATTTAGTCCATGATGGTTTGAGTTTAACTTAAAGGGTTTCCCAAGCAAATAATGCCTCCACATTTACAATGCATGAACAACTATTGCTAGCTCGAGATCATGAGGAGCATAGTTTGGTTCATAAGTCTTCAATTTTATAGACTCATAGGCGATAACTCACCCTTATTGCATAAGTACCCCACCTAATCCTTCTCTCGAGGCATTGGTGATGGCCACAAAATGACCTTTTGGATCTAGTACTTTTAGAACCAGAGCCATAGTTAACATCTTTTTAAATTGGTCAAATGCCTCCTGACATTTTCTGACCATTCAAACCTTTTTTCTTTCCTTTGTAAAGAAGTAATGGGGAAAGCTATTCTTGAAAAGTATGCCACAAACTTTCTATAATACCTAGCCAAACCCATAAAACTATGGACTTCATGCACATTCTTCAGTGCAAGCCACTCTAGCACGACTTTAATCTTTGATGGATCTACTGTAATCCCCTCTACTAAAATTACATGACCCAAATATTGTACTTTCTTTTGGAAGAAGGTACACTTTGAAATATTACCATAAATATTATTCTCTCTCAGACACTGGAGAACAATCAACAAGTGTTGGAGATGTTCTTCCTCATTCTTAGAATATATTAGAATGTTGTCTAGGAAAACATGAACAAACTTATCTAGACAGTCTATGAATATGCTATTCATTATGATTCATGAATGTTGCAGATGCATTCATTAGCCCAAAAGGCAGGATTGTGAACTCATAATGTCCATATCTTGTTCTAAAGGTTGTTTTGTGGATATCTTCATGCTTAAGTTTTAACTGAAGATCTTTGAAAACACAACTACCCCCCACATTTAATTGAAGAGATCATCAATACATGGTAATAAATACTTATTCTTTATCCTTACTTTTTGAGCATATGATAATCTATACACAAGCATAGGTGCCATCCTTCTTCTTAACAAAGATCATTGGCACTCCCCAAGGTGATACACTAGGTTTAATCAATCCTTTTGATAACAACTCCTACAGTTGATCCTTTAACTCCATCAACTCTGTCATGGTCATTCGATAAGGAGCTTTGGATATAGGTTATGATCTTGGAACTATGTCTATGGTGAAGTTAAAATCTCTCTTAGGAGGTAATTCAGATAATTTATCTGGAAAAACATCCTCAAAATTCCTTAGAATAGGATAATTCTCCATGTCTAATCTTTCTTGTTCCATAAATTCCTCTTCTTCCACACCCTAAAGTTTTGGGATTCATAATACATTATTTTAAAAAATGAGCACTTTGTGATCATCTATTTTCTCCATTTTGACCACAAAGAGTTGACATCCATTTTTCTTGGCCATATTCAACTAAATAGCTAATATTTTCCTTAACTTAATTTCACTAGGTGTACCTTGCAGGTACACTTTATTCCCAAGGTTGTTTAGACATTCTATTGTTTTAGAAAAATAAACTACCTTAGCTCTATACCTCCATAACCATTTATCCTTAGAATGACATCATAAGATCCTAAGGGGGCTACATACAAATTTACTGTTAGAATTGTGAAAAACATGAGCCATAGGATCAAACAACAAACAAAAACACCTTCCATGCAAGAGATCTGCAAAAGAAGAATTGATATATTCCTCAACAAGGAAAAGTTATAGAATGCAATAGACTATCAAAATGGTATAAAAGTTCAAGAGAATGAAAATCTCAAGAGAGATAATACAATGATGGTTGAGTTCTTATAAGAGAAAAACTCTAAATGAGAAAGGGATGAGATCATGACAACTGCCAATATCTCATGCAATGAGACAAAATGATCTAATAATAGCTCAACTAATAAAAGTATAAAAGAACTCCAAAGTTTAGCTTAAGTGCATGAGAATAAATTAGACTAATAATTAATTATTAGATAATGCATGATTACTCTAACACCCCACTTAAGATGAACTTAGGGAGTAACTAAAAACTATAAGGGTTGGTATAGAATAACTCTACACCATGCAACATTTGATTGAATATTATAGCCACCAAAGATCTAGGAACTTCATGAAAGCACAAGAGAGATATACAATGCTCAAGATTACAATGGAATTGATTATCCAAGAATATGTTATGAAAATATACATATGAGACCACCTGGTTATATAGCCAAGGTGAGACACAAGATTAAACAAGATTATACAAGTGTCTTAATCCTATGCTATGTGACAACTTATCACAACTACCTAGGACACGTGTTATAAGTCAAAATATAAGATAAGATCTAATGACAAATAAAACCTTCTAGAAAGATTCCTTCCTAAGACCTAAGTAAACTTAACATGTAACTAAGTCCCCTAAGACTGGGCTTGTAATGAATTAACTAGGTACAAGACTTTCTTTACACCAACACCCCCCCTTAAGTGAAACTTAGGGAGTAGTATATTATTATGCAAATGACACAAAGATGGGTCCCAACTACAAGGCCATTTTAGGTACCCATGTATAATGTAATGCAATCTCTCACAAATGGAGAATAGGAGAAAACCAAGTGGGACAAAACGCCTCCCCAAAAGAGAGATGAAAAAAAATGCTCTCAATGAAGAATGAGATGGACAAAACCACATGTGAGGAAAAAGTCCCCCCCCATAAGAGAAAAGTAGAAGAGAGACCATACATTCCCCCCCCTCAGTTTTGAGTCTGCTAAAATGATGGTAGAAGCTCAAAATTGAATGCTGAAGATGATCCAAAAGTGTCGATCAACATTCCTCCCCTTAGGAAGAAACAAAACCAAGATGGCATGCAAGATGTATTCCCATTCTTGAAAGGAATATGTAGGAATATAAATAATGGATGATGTCTCTGAATGATGCTCAAGTGTCTCCAATCTCCAAAAAGGCGTTTTAGGCAACACTACCAAAGAAGACAATCCAAAATCTCCTAGAAATAATTGCAGAACACAATCCAAAGAAAAGAATACCTCCTCTAAAGATAAATAATCCTCCTCCAAATGTTATCCAAAAGAATCTTCTTTATCAATGTCCCAATCTTTCAGCTGTGTTCTTCGATGCTTTACTTTGGAGATGTAGTCTTGGATGTGTTCAAAAATTTTAGGATCAAGATTCATCAAATCATTAGAAATCTAATATCCCCTAATCTTATCTATTTTACCATACAATTTTTCAAAATCCTCCCAAGCCTCTTTAAGTGTTTTGCATGATTCAACATGAAACTGTAAATCGAATGAGACTAACGAATATATGCATCCAAGTGTTTTCTCACGATCAAGCTCCCATTTTTCCAATTCTTTAGCATCAGTAAGTTGATGAATGGTTTCATTTAGATAGCCTATTAGACCTTTCATCATTAGATAATTCTATACTATTTTCTCCATGTAGCATAATTATGTGGAGTTAGGAGTTCAATTTGAGATTTCCCCATTTGCAAGAACACAAACCAAGCAAAAGAAATAAATCAACCACTGCAACCTCCACCCAAATTACTCAATCATGAAACCCTCAAAGAAAATATGATTTGTGGTACTTTATACTTAGTGTGATTATAGGTGCCACTTGCCAAAAACAATGAAGTGGATTTGATCTTAGTGCACACAAATTGCCAAATTTGGCCATAAGCTCAAAGTAATTTTTTTACAAAGAATGAGATTAATCTAATCACACCACTAGAAAGTACACGAAAAAATATGCACTTTAAAAAAAAATCATCCAAAATGTTATTGTAGGAGCAAGAATGGAGCCTTGGAAGTTTTGAAAATGAGAATGGCTCAACAACAATTGTGAGAATCTACAATCTCTGGAAAAGACAGGAAACAAAATTAGAATTTGATTGAACCACCGCATAGAGTGCAAAATTCTACCTCAAATACAAAAAAATCTTGAGAAAAGGAGTTCGTATGAGCAAGTTATGGGCCTTCAAAGTTTTCCCTTCAAAACCAAAATTCCAATGGTGAAGGGGCCAAGAATTTTCAAAAAGGTGTTGACGTCGTGCTGATGTTAGCACTTTGTTGGGTTAAATTTGATAGCCAAATGGCCATAAAAAGAATGTTTTCCCCTCCTTACAAAATATTTTCCATTGGAATATGTTGTTGGAATATTTCGTTCAACAAAATATTTTACTATCAAAATCTATGAATGAAATCTTCTTAAGCACAAAATATTCTTTATTCCCACTGCTGGTGGAATCTTTGACCCAACAAGAAATATTCTCTCTTTTTATTTTCTCTGTGCTAGTTTTTAAAATCTCTCTAGTTATTTTATTCACGTTGGTTTAAAAAATTGATGGTTTTGTATTGCCAACCACTCAGCTGGTTATTAGGGGCCCGCAACTAGTAGGGACACTACCTACACCACATGGTGCCACGATGGGCGCCCATGGGTATGCAAGTACCCCAACAATACCTACTACAAACTTAAAGTCTACAAATTTTTTTAATTTTTAAACAAAACTTTTTGAAAATGATTCTAGCCAATATATATATATATATATATATATTACAATTTTTTTTAGAAAAAATTTCAAATAAAATAAAATATATATTTTTTAATTGTACCAATGCACAATGATGATGACTTGGGGGGTCGTACGGCTCCTTGGGCATTTTTTTTTGCCTCAACGAACAACTTTCTCCAAATTCAATGATTTGACAATCAATCTTAGGCTTTTTGGCCCTTTTGGACGCAATGGCAGGGTTGGATTTGACCCAAAATGCTCCAAAATTGTAGCTACCTTCTGAATCTAGCAACCACTCTTTTGCTTCAAACCCTCATAGATATGGTCTCATATGTTCGATTTAGACAAAACAAAAGGAAAATTTGACTTTTTTGAACCCTCTGATTTCAATGGCGAGCTCAGATTTGCACCAACAAGCTCCAATTTAAATCTGCAATATAAAGACACAAAGAGGAAGTCCCCAAATCTAGTATTTCTTTCAAGTTTTTCTATTTCTCTAAATCATCATCGATGTAAGAGAAGAGCATACTCAACAGTTCAAGATTTATCAAGATCTCTCAATAAAGACTAACAAGAAGTAATCCCACAAGCTCTGATACCATGTAAGAGTTGGTATAGGACAACTCTACACCATGCAAGATTTGGTAAAGATTATAGCCACCCAAGATCTAGACACTTCATGAAAGCACAAGAGAGATCAATATGTAATGCTCAAGATTACAATGGAATTGATTATCCAAGAATATGGTATGACAATATACGTATGAGACCACCTGGCTACATAGCCAAGGTGAACTTCTACACAATATTAAACAGGATTATGAAAAAAAAATTAATCCTATGACATGTGACAAATTATCACAACTACCTAGGACACATATGTTATAATTCAAAAGATAAGATAAGGTCCAATGGAAACTAACACCTTCTGGAAAGATTCCTTCCTAGGACCTAAGTAAACTTAACATGTAAATAATTCCCCTAAGACCCCTACTAATTAATTAACTAGGTACGAGACTTTATTTACATCAACAAAAACCCTAAAAAGAGAATGCATGATGGGTCTGACAAACAAGGCCTGGTGAGGTACCCATGTACAAACAAAATAATCTCTCATAACTGGAGAAAAGGAGAAAACCACATGGGAATAACTCCTCTCCAAAAGAGAGAAGGGTGAATGAAAGACTGAAAAAGCCTCCAAATCAAGGTGGACTAAGAAGCCTCCAACAAAAACAATGTCCCAAAAAGGAGGAACATGTAGAACATCACTTAAGCACACAAAATTTGTAGAAAATTGTCGAAAGATGACTGCTATAGTGTTGAAATGTAGAACCTCCAGAAATAGGAATGCAAGAGTGTCTATATGGTAAATGATCCATCTCATTGAAATGCATGGGTAACCAATCGTTGATGTACATTGCATCTGATAGTACATAGGAACAAGAAATAGATACATAGATCACTCCAAAATGTGAAACCAAGGAAACATTAGAACCAACAGTAGAAACCCTCCATAATGTTGACAAGGGAGAGCCATGACATGTACACTAAAACTATGTGAAACCAAGAAGTGTATGTAGGAGAAACAACCTACAAATAAATGGTGTGCAAACTAAGGCACACATGCATGAAGCAAGAATCACTAGGATTCACTACTGTCATGGAAGGGAAACTCACTTGAAAAAGGTGTGATGGAAAACCAAAGGAAAACATCAACCCCTCGTGAGACTTTATATCATAATGTGAGTATAATAGGCACAACAAGATGTGCAAAATCCCCAAAAATTATACACTAGAATGACAATTTATCTCAATGCATCTACAAAAAAGAATATGCATGAAAATATGTCTGCAATGCCCAACTAGGACAAAATAATATAATTACATAAAGAACACTAGAAAATTAGTCATCCTACACAAAAAATAAGTTTCCAAGAGCTGAAGTGTCCAAGTAATTCACCAGTGTGTGAAAAAAAAAAAGAATAAAATGTACTTGAAGAAAAATATGGAAAAAGTGCATAGATGGCTATAAAGAACCCTAAAAGAACATCCCAACACTGTTGGAATCACAAAAATTGGAGTAACAAGTCAACATTTATGAGCTCGGGATTGAAAACAACACCTCTAACTTCAACAAGATGTAGAATATACCACCAACAAAAAATGGTGATGAGACCCACACCATTGGAAAGTTGATGGAACCAACTTTCTAGCGATATCTCATTTGCCCAATTTTGATATCGTACACCCAAGTTATGGCCAAAAGAAAAAGCAGCTCCTCTAGGGCCAAAAAGGGGGACTTGGGGCCCTTTCCTACGTCCATACCATTGACGTCATACTGACATCAACATGATGTTAGCAGAATATTTTAGGAATATTCCCAAATGCTAGAAAAAAATCATCCCCCTTGAGAAAAAACAGTGAACGAAACATGCTAGAATATACCCTCTGATTCATTGAAAAAACTTATCGTCCGATAAATTAGGGCATCACCAAAAAAGAAAAAAATGAGTCATTTTTTTGTTTTGTCGTTGGGGACTTTTAATACTGTCGTCAAATGGTTGTGTGACTACTGTCGGTGGCAATAGAGGTCGTTGGGTGGCCCACACAAGCTGCCAATGATAAATGAGCCCACATGGCCTACAATTTGGAGGTACCCTAGGGTACCAATGATAAATGCGGCAAGAAAAAAATAAACAAACCTGCAAAAAAATTTATAATTGTTTTTAAAAAAAAATTAAATTCTTTTTTTTAGAAAAACGTCGACCAAAATTTCTCGCTCTTTTTTTCAATTTTTTGGAAATGTGTGCAAAGGTCGTACAGGGGCCGTACAAGCCCTTGTGCAAAAAAAGAACTGCCTCAAAAGCTCTCGACGTTGACTATAGACAAATTTATAGTCAAAATTCGTCAAATTGACCTTCTAAATCTAACAGTGGAGTCCTTTTCATGCAAAATTGAACCTAAAAATCATCCACCTCCAAAAATTGTAAAAAAATAATAATGAAGAATCTAGATTTGAAGCCTGTAACCCTTGTTAAAGAAAAAAACTCATAAATCGAGAAGGGTTTGTTGAATCCATGCTTTGATACCATGTTAAAATTGTGAAAAACACGAGCCACAAGTTCAAACAATGAACAAAGACACCTTCCATGTAAGAGATCTGCAAACAAATAATTGTTATTTCCTCAAAATGCAAGAGACTATCAAAATGGTATGAAAGCTCGAGAGAATGAGAATATCAAAAGAGATAATACAATGAGGGTTGAGTGCTTATAAGAGAAAAAACCTAAATGAGAAAGGGATTAGATCATGACAAATGTCAACATCTCATGCAATGAGATAGAATGATCTAATAGTAGCTCAACTAATAAAAACATAAAAGCACTCCTCAGTTTAGCTTAAGTGCGTGAGAATAAATTATACTAATAATTAATTAAAATTATTAGCCAATGCATGATTACTCTAACATTTACTTCCATTAAGAAACTCAGAGGTTTAGCCTTAGCTTCAAACAAACAATGCTCTACCTGAGTTCTTGCCTGGTTTGCATATTCTACTGACCATGTTTTTTTCCATAAAACTAGCTTTTCTAGATATCTTGTTTAATAATTTTGGAGAAATAAAACATTTAGTAGCACCAATGCCTATTAAAATTGAAATTGGTAATACCAAATAAAATACTTGGGGTCTCAATTGGAGTAATCTAGTACACTGCTTGCCAATTGTCTAGCACTACATGGATTCTCTATTGGAAAGCTACTTGTTCAGATGGTAAAGGGTTTCCACAAGGTTGCATCCCTTGTGTCCTATTAGGACACTAGTCACCACCACATGTAAAACACCCCCGAAGGTCCTCACCTTTCAAAAGGCTTTCCTGAGTTATCTTCGTTCCTCTTGGGATTGTTGTTATTTCTCTGGTCACCTTTGGATTCATTATGATTATTTTAGAACCCTTTATCACCTTTCTTCTTGAAGTCCTTTTTGTCACCATTTTTCTTAAATGTTTAAGAGGACTATGACCATGAATGTCTACCTCACCTCCAATCTGAGCATTAAGCCCCATAATGAATTTCCTTATCTGAAATATCTCATCTTTCTAGTACTAAGGAATGTACTTCAAAAGATGAGTGAACTTCTCCCAGTATTCATTAACAGATGAATCACCTTGTCTCAAGTTTTGAAAATCCATTATTTTCTAATCAAAGTACAGTTGTGGCAACCATCTTTGTCTAAAGATCACCACAAATTCATCTGTCAGACTCAATGAACTTAGACCTAGTTCCATTTTCTTGTTCATCCACCAAGTCGATGCTTCTCCAAATAGTCGGTATGCTCCCCAAACAACCTTGGTTACTTTAGAGCAGTTTCTAATCTCTTTTTTTTTTTCCATCTCTATGAGCCATGCCTTTGCGACATCTCTGCTCATAGTACCTTCAAATTTGGGAGATTTAACCTTCTTCATATCCCTTGATAGCTCATGGGAAATTTAGTTTCTTTTCTCCACATCAAGTCTTGACTCCAAGTTGTTTTCTCCATGCTCACTCAAGTTGGTGCATTCATTTTGGCTTTCATCTTCACCTTCTTGGGATGATTCATGCTCAAGTTTTCTCTGACCCTTAACCTCTTGCTTGAGGTTACCGATTCTTTCTCTTTCCTTGTTGAGCATAGCTAGAATCTGCACAAGCTTAGCATCTAAATTTCTCGAAGGTTTCCCCACCTCTTAGATTCCTCCAACATTAGTCCTAGTTTGAACCATGTTTAAGTTATTAATTTACCTAGAATTTATCATTTTTAGCATTCAATTATTTCCTCTAATCGTTTCATTCAATATAAACATTTAAGAAATTCATCATTTATTCATCAAAATAAAAGAGAGATATTTTTTCCAAAATTTTCATTATAATAGCTATGGATTACAAAATATCCTTATTTAATAGAACAACTACTCATCGTTAACATGGGGAATAAACTTTTCAATTTACTATTCACTTTCAGAGTCTATCACTATGATTTCAAAAGGTGGAGGCACTCGCAGGTGCACTTCCAACCCTTCCTGCCTACCCAAAGAGGTACTAGTGTTGCATTCACTTGGCATATTTTTAGAAAGATTGATGTAGGAGCATCCAGTGGTGTAAGGGAAATACTGCATCACCCAAAAATATTTGTTTCCTTTTTGTTAGCTTTTTATAGATTTTTTTGCATTTCTAGATACCCTTTTTGTCAAATAAGAATTCCCAACTTTCAAAACTACTTTTCTACTTTTTCTGGTCAAACTGCTATTTTTAGCAGGTATGAATTTGAAGGCATGAGGAGGTAGAAATTTATGGGAAGCTTCAGGAAAAAAAAATAGGCACTTTGGCGAAAGAATCAGGCCGAGATCATTCCTGGTTTGAAAGATATTCAAGTTTCAGTTTTCCAAAATTGCCCTGGAAACTCTTCCGAGTCCAGTTTGAGGCACTAAACGGTCCCATACAGGCCTAGAAATTTTCAGAATCGGTAGAGAAAGTTCTTAGCACATTCTACACTCAAAGACCTTTCCAATGGTTCAAACAGTTCATCAAACGAAGTCCTAGATCAAAAGTTATGGCTTCCGAAAGTTGGTCATTTTTTGGAAAATTGCCAATTTTTGAATTAGGACTCAATTTATGAATTTCAAATTTCAAATTTCGGTGCCCAACTGCTTATATTCAAATTTCAAATTGTATTTTTGGTTCCAATCTAGAAAAAGGCTATTTAGGACTCATTTTGGAAATTCTGGGGGGGGAGAGAAAATTGTATTGGGAAAGGGGGATTTACTTTTTCAAAACAGTAAAGTTGTATGTATTGCAACTTGTGAGGATGGATCCTCTAGAATGTAATTTCTCGGTAGTGAGAACATTTGAAAAATTAATAAATAATAGTTCTGTTATTGTCTCTATTATTTTCTTTTCTAAGTCTCGGGTTGTGGCTCTCATCAATGATATGGTTGGTTTGGTTCAACTTGAGGAATGAGTGTAATGGTCTTGGCTACCTCCTCCTGCTTCTCTTGCTTAATGCATATTATAGCATCAGTGAGGGTTTTAGAGTCACCAAGTCATGCCTTGTCATTAAATCGATTTTCTTCTAAAGGTTTCATTAGAGCTTCTCACTCTTTCTTGGCCTTAAGGTATCGTTTGTTACTGATTACCAATTTCCTAGCGGTCAACTTAGTTCTCACCATTCTAGCATAAGAACATCCAAACATTAGCTACTGTTAAGGCTGGAATTTAAGCTTAAATATTGAGCTCATAGGTCTAAGTATTGAACATGTAGCTCTAATACCATATGTAACATCTCTAACCATACTCTTTTAGTTTTCATAGGTAGGTTTTAATACATGAAGTAAACGGGAAGGTAAAATTTTTCTTTTCTAATATCACAATTCGCATTTTGCATAAAGGAAATCATATAGCATTTCATAATTGAAATAACATAACTTAATATCATGTAAATGAATCACATTTATTCAAATACAATTTGCATATAATATTTATGATCAATAAATAGTTTCATAATTTATAAATGAGAACAAGGTCAGGATAGCCTTAGCTAGATTATTATTCTATTTCACAAGCCTTGGTGTGTCATCTGCAAGAGGGAGAGCATCACCCAAGTGCTTTAACTCCAACCACAGACCAACGATCCCCCACACACCTTCCAATTGGAAGTGGCCCTACTCTTCGACAAAGAACCTCTAGGATTTCCATCTAAGTATCTAGTGTTGTGTCCTAAATAACAAGTATGATGATAATACTATAAACATTCTCTAACTAAGTATGGCACTACTAACTAGTTAAGCAAACCTATAGCATGGTGAACCGACAAGTGCAAGCAAAGAATTTTACACTTACTTTTGCCAAAGTTTGAATTATATTCATCCACTTTCTTAGGAAGCAATGTCATAAGTTCACCCACCTCTAACTCAACTTGGAAATCTTGTTGACCTTGGTTAACTCAACTATTTGTTTGACCCAAAGGTTAACTTACTCAAATAGATTATCTTTCAAACAGTAATGACTTCACTAAAGTTGTTTATTCGACTAAGTAGGTTTAATACTTCTAACTCGAATACCCATGTTATGTTCTCGCAACATTTTGGGTTTAGGCAATTGCCTCTTATCCAAGTCCTTTAAATAGCCAAAAGGAGCAAACTTGTCTCCTAGTATTATGGTCTTTAGTTTATGATGAGAACATAATATCCTCTACTCAATATATTTGATTTCAAATCAATAGATAATAATGACTCCTGGTCAAATATGAAATACCTATAAAGTTATAATAAATACTTCAACTCTTCTATTATATTTCAAACCTTTCTTTGAGTTTCTTAAAGATTATTTTCATTGATAATACAATATAAATGGTGATAATAATAAAAGATACGATGTTGTCTTATTGGATGAAAAATTTACCATTTTCAAGCATTCAAAAATTCTTCACTAATATATTTTATGTAGTTAGTTTGTTTGGTAAAAAACAACTTAAAGAGAGTCCAATATTTTCCCTTAAGCTCTCTCTTAAAATTTAACTAAAAATTTCATATATCTCATTTGATTAAAACATACATTTACTGGTGTGAGCACATGACTTATCCACCACGTTAATAATAGTTCCTACCATCTTTTATGTTCTTATGTGTTAACATAAATTATCTTATATATACGAATATATGTATGCATCCATATGATTTTTCATAAATAACTGCATATTGCACCGGAATGGACAAATTCAGATATACAAGAGGTTTTATCAAATTACTTTCTAGACTGTTCTTCAATGAAAAAATAGAACACAATGACAAAAATAGAATCTCCTCTTACTCCCACGTCCAATACTTGGTTATACCCTATACTCTCTCCACAAAACAAAGATTTTTGATATATATTCCTCACAAAACAGAGACTTTTGATCTCTTCCTCACAAACATAAAGACTTTTATTATCTACTCAAGCATGCACAACTAATTTTCTTTCCACATGCCCAACCTTGCAAAATCTGTAGACTCTTTTGATAAGGAGATATGAGCAGAAAAAGAATACTTAATGCCTTTATGACTTGGTTTGCCTCTGCTCACTGAAAGAATTTGCTTAAAATAGACAACAATTTCCTATATTGGACGCTCGAACCATCCTTTTACCTTCCATGACTTGCATAAACAATAAAGGCATGAAGATTATGGTTTAAAATGATTACATGTGCAGCTTTTCCGACTTCCACGACCAACAATGAATGAGTCTTCTTCCAAAACTAAAACCCACAACTACATTTTGTTGCTCATTGCATTTAAATTCAGTTTAAAACCTACAGGAAAAGCCTCTTTGAAAGGCACAACTTGCAATAGATCTTCCATGACTCGTAGCCACCTCTAAAACCCAACCTCCAAACCATGAAGACCAGTAAAATAGGAGTATGTGAAGAATGATTCACATCACCACTTTATGTTGCTTTAATTTGAACTAATAATGTGCAGTTATTTGGCCACCTACATGGCTTCCCAAACAGTTTGTTAATGCCCAAACTAGCACTATATTATAGCATCCATATTAACTTTTAAAATGCTCTTCAAAAAACCTTTTAAATTAGCTTAACTTTTATGGATCAAAAGAGATAACATTGCCATATTAATATGGCATTCAAACTGGACATACATACATACATACATACATACATACATACATACATACATACATATATACATATACATATACATATATATATACATATAGATGTAGATGTATATGTATATGTATATGAATGTATGTATGTATGTATATATAGTCCTTATCTTTATTACTAAAACATAAAATTTTGATGCACCTTAAATTGAATGCATCAAAAGGTAGGGTGTATTTTATTGTTTTATATGTTTCATTAGGATGCAAATCAACAAGGTGAAGTGATTGACTATCAACCTCAATGGTGAGCCAATCAAATATGGATCTACATCCTTTAGGGAGATGAAAATGAATTGGAAATGATTGTGATTGATTAAGCTAATTAGGCTATATGACCTAATGCAATAAATGTAATTATCTGATAACTTATAAACATAAATAGTCAAGTTTTGACAAATCTGGAAGGTGAAAATTGATGTGTACCTACCCAAAAAAATTGGTTTTGTTAGGCCTACAATGACAAGGTCGCCATATGGCCATTGAGTCCTTGTAAGGGTGTCCTACTCAACTTTTGGGGTCCTTTGATTTTAGATATGAGCTTCTATTTTATGCATGTCCCACAATCATAATTTCGTAAATAAATTATGTAGGTGAGTTTTTGTGTCTTGACAAGAATGGTGACGATAAATGCAACAATGCAAAATGGATCTTCAAGTTCTCTTCTATCCACTTCAAACTTGCAACCTGCACATTCACAAAGGGGAAAAATGTTGTGCCATATAGGGGCTTGCCTCAGTCAAACCCTATGTTAGTGCTTCCACTTCCATAATGGAAATTCCAGTGATAAAACCTTGAATTGAAAATAAGGAAATGATGAATGAACACAATGTTGTGTCTCACCTCCCTTCAATGGCTTCCTTAAAGGACTGAAGACATACACATCTCTTCAAGGGTCTTGGATATTTCTTGCTTGATTTGCTTGAATGATTGAAGCCCTACAACAATGTTAGCCTTCACATAACATGAACATGAACACACATAAACTTTGACATGATGTTGGATTTTGAAATGTTATAATAATGCTCTCATATTCTCTTGACTTTCTCTTGACAATAATTTTTACTCTTGAATGTGCGTTGTTTCTCCTTAGATTTTAAATGATCAAATGACTAGGTATTTATAGGTGTTTATCCAATTTATCAAAAAATAGATTTCAAAAGTTGACACTTCATATTTAAATTTTGGATATTAAAATACCTCCAATAACATATTTTAATTTGGGTCCTAAATAAGGAGGGGGACCCATTCGCCGATCCCTAGCCCAAACTTCCAAGACACACTTGATCCAAGGTGTTTTAATGATTGAATGCATTTGTTTAATATCGGTTCCCTTTTGAAAAACATTTAAAATTAGGCTTTGAAATGCATAATTTGGAAAATTAGAGGCTTAATTAAGTCCAATAAATTAGGGAGCCAAAAACATAATGTAAAAGTGTAAGCATATAAATTATTTTACACTACAATTACCATATACGTATACGTATATATATATATATATATGAATATACATAAATATTAATGTTCTATCATATCTATATATACTCGTATATACATACATAAATATATATGCATTTAACTCATAATGTATATACATATATATATATATATTATATACATTATATTTATTATTTGTAAAGATATTTGAAATAAATTTAATTTGACGATTTAAGATCTTTAACAATAAGGGTTTTACTTTCTCTAATGACACTTTACCTATCAACTCAGATTCATGACTCACCCAAACGTGATACTTGAACTGATCTAATGAGGTTTTAAAATAGCCTAAGTGAGAGTGTGTGCATCAACTCAACATTTGCAACATAATCACAATATTATTTAAGAATCATATAATAATTTAAAAGTAAATACATCATATATATATAATCCAACCATTAAATACCATAATGGCATCACCATGCATTAAAACTATATTTAAATATAGAGGTTAAAGTAATTTGGTAAATTAACAATGGGGTGTAAAACATTGTCTCTTGATTCATTTCCATCTATTGAATATTTCTTGGTATAGTTCAAGTCTTTGCTTTCTCGACTTAAGATTTTTGGTAAAACAAAAACAAACAAATAATGTGTCTTCTTGGTTTTGTCAAAGCTAAAAGGTCCTTATCAAATATTTGCTTCTTCCTTTTACTCTACAATGGATGCTCTTGGAACAACATCTACAATGCCTTCTTTTGAGTAGTTTTATGATAGACTCACATAAGAATAATCTAAGTTAATATTTATGGATGCTATCACCTCTTCAAAAAGTCAAGCATTAGTCTCTCAATCATCTAAGGGAAAGAAACAAACTAAGGGATCAAAATCAGAGACTTCATTAGATTCATGTACCTCATCAAAAGGGAAAAATTCTAAGGAGAAGCCCAAATGTGCTTATTGTAAGAAACTAGGGCATGAAGAACACCAATGTTACAAAAAGGAAAGAGTCATCCCATAATAATGGGTCCCAAATTTGGGACATCTTGATTTTTTCTTGAAATCACATATGTTTAAAAAAATAATGATTTAAGCCTTGAGGGGTTCCATCTAAAGGGTTTTAGTTGAAGAAGGTTAGTTAAGCCCCCTTGGATGTAACCCCTCTAGTCTTAAATCACGCCCACAATGGAGTCTCCTTTGCACCTATCAAAATGCTGACAAAAAGCCATATTTTTTTAATCTTTGAAAGAATCAAATAAAGTCATTTAAAAATTGGGTTTTATAATTATGTAGCCATTAGTATAATCTTTCTAAAAAGTGTAATTTTGAATATTTTAATTTTATTATTATATTTATATTTTATTCCTTGTGAATGTAGTTTTTCACCAAACATCAAGGTATTTGTTTCACACGCGCAAAAAATAGAAAAATGGAGATTTTTTTTTTAAATATGTGTACTAGGTATTAATGTCCTTATTTCAACAAATAATAATAATTTAAATATATAGAAAACACTTTATTCATCATGATATACACCTATGTTCAAATTATAATTACTTTGACATCAAAAATAAATTTTAAAAAATATACAACAAAAAATTATGAAAAAATATCCATGTACTAGATATTGATGTTACAAATATATATTTAAAAAATTATAATTTATCCTTTGAATAAAAAAATATTATGGATTACAACATAAACATTAGTTTTTAAAAATGTTGTTTACTATAAAAAAAGTTATTAAAAGTTACATGCAAAAAAATCACAATTTATTTTTAATTTCTTTAAAATATTATTTAGAATCTACACACAAATCTTCTCAAATCACTAGTTCACATCATTTCCAAATTATTAATGGTTTAGTTTCTATAGGTTTCATAAAGTAAAAATTTGGTGAAAAATATTGATTTCGATGTCCTACTTTGGCCAAAATGTGGAACACGATATTGGGAGTTAACCCAAAATTGATGACTTGAAGAAACTTCTTCAACAAAATCAAATTCAATTGCCTACATCTAGGGAAAGTGGTTCTTCCTATTCTCCATCCACATCATCCACATATTCAAGAAAGGATAAAAATACGAGTATGACACTCATGGCTTCTGCAAACAACACATCGCACAAGTGGCTTCTTGATTCCAGGGCAACACACCACATGGATGCATCCAAGAAACTATTTTCCATATTTGTACCTTGTTCATTCACACCAATATTGATGGAAAATAACACCTATATGTCAATTCTTGGAAGCAAATCTATTGAAATTGGAGAAAGAACATTCAATGATGTACTTTATGTACCTTCTTTATTCGATAATCTCCTTTCTATTTATCATATTACACATAGTGGCATAGGAAAAACCATTGAATTTACACCATATTTTGTGATCATTATATATTTTCAAAGTAGAGACATCATTTCCATAGGTCAAGTTGACCTTGATTATAGATTATACTCCTTTTCTTCCTTTGGTTTTGTCAACTTTGATGATGGTTGAGTAAGATGACATTGATACCTTCAACATGCATAAGGAGATATAGTTTGGTTATTTGAAACTTGGAGTTCTAACCTCCTCATTGCTTCTTTCACCTTACATTGATATCGCATGTCCTTCATATTCTGCTTCTTTAGTATTGAGTGTTCCTACAACATTGGTTCTCATGATTTAGGGTAGTAGGATATTCACAGTTGTGTTTCCATTGTAGTTGATTGGGATGATTACTGACAATACATATCAAAATATTTTAGTGAATCTCATTTTATAGAGTTGGTAGGAACCTTTGATGACAACCACATCAACTTTTTTGTCAACCCATCCACATCTTTGGTTTATGTTCTACATCGGCCTTCACATGGAGTATTTAAGAAACTTTCAGAGATTTCACCATTGTTTTTGGATCTTGTTCATCATTCAACGACTTATATTCTTATCACATGGGAGGATTTCATGCACCTATTTTTAGATCGTCTTCTTTCATGATGAAGAAATTTTATTCGACATTCAGGGATCACATTTTGCATTCTTCTTTGAGCATCGCTCAACACATCATGTTCTATGATCTTATGGGGGGCTCCATAGTCTCTTGTTTTCTCTCCTATGGGAGGGGGGGGAATTTATTGTAAATATGTGATAGAAGTAGTCCTTTGGGGGTCATCATGAGTCCTTATATCTTCTTCACATATACATTTTATTGCATTTGCATTATTTCACTTTTGGAGAGGGGTTTAAATTTTCCACTGAGTTTTTCTTCTTTACTCCACTTTGTGATAAATTTGTACATGAGTGCCTAACATGGCTTAGTAATCAAGACTTATTATTAGTACATATATTTCTCCCTAAGTTTCACTTAAGGGGGAGTTTTAGTGTAAATAGAGTCATTACTTAGATAATCACCTTTTTAGGATTAACCTTTTCACACTTATAGTTTAATTTTACTTAGGTTTCTTTTGGTTTTGTATCACTTCATAGAATTGAAATATGTGTCCTCATCACTTGGGACATCTATTGAAACTTTCTCACACACTTGTCAAGTGATCTCACAAGTGTCCCATCTTTAGAGGTTAGTATGTTGTTCAGTCCTACCTTCCTACCTCTTCATCCTTGCCTATATATGCAAGGCTTTCTCATCGTATTATACACTCTTCATATCATATTTTTGTTCTCATATTTTCACTTGTGAAAGTTTGTTTCATTCTCTTTTATCTTTACATTCTCCAACACTTAATACATACTCTACTGAGAATAGAAGAAATAAATAACCCACTAATGAAGAAACTACGACTAAGAGTCTTAAATTCCACATGAGATCAATAAATGGGATACATATAAATTTATTATTATTTGTCATGAAGAAGAGTTCTTTGGTAGACATGAGATGTAAAAGAGGACTTGGGTTATTCAACAATACATGTTTCGCATGCAATTTATCCTCTCATTTTGTTGAAAGGTATAGAAATACATTTGGTATGTAGTTGTATTTGATCTTTTTGAATTGGCGGGGAAACCATTTATAAACATTTGGTATGTATTTTTATTTTATCATTTTGCACCAAGGTTCTAGACATCAAATTCACAATTATAATTCTATTATATTTAGTTTGATTCTTTTATAAGTGTTGTGATTGACACGATTGCATTCATTATTTTAAATATGTAGGATATGTTTTGATTGGATTTTTATATAGTCATATGGTTGAATGATAGGACTAGGATCATGCTTGTCACAATCTATTGTAAACTAATTATATTCTCATGTATATGGATAAAAATATGCCATTACTTTATTTGAAACAATATTGATTAAAAATTTTAATTTGTCATTATCTATTTAGATTTTTATCATCATCAAAGCATAAATGCTACATGAATTTTGTTAGATGTTGTAGTTACAATTGTCTTGGTAGACATGTACGTAAAATGTGGAAGCATAGATTATAAGAACGTGAGTTGTCTAAAAAAATGTCTCAAATAAATGTTCTCACGGAATGCCATGGTTGTATGATATCTACACATGAAGATTTTGTTGAAAAAGGATTTACAAACTTCCAAGAAAATGTAATTATTAGATTCAAATCCAAATTTCACAACCTTTGTCAACATCCTCCTTATATGTGCCAAAATGGGAGCTTTCCAAAATAGGGTTGGAAATTTATCAAAGCGTAATAAAATGTCGATTTTTGTTAGATATTATAGCGGGAAATGCTTTGGTAGACATGTCTACCCATTGGACTAGGACCATCCTTGCCAAACATGATGTAGATAAATTAGATTGGACCATGTATTGAATAAAAATATGCCATTACTTTATTTGAGACAGGCTCAATTGAAAATAGTAAATTTTATTGCATGGGTGAAAATGTAAATGCACACCTTGAGGTGACTAAAAAGTGCCAACTATTCATCATACTTAGCCCGTTCATAAATATAATCCTATTGTTGGTTCTTTTTCCAACAGAAACATGAATGTCTCTAAAGGGTAGCCAACCCTTAGGGTTAAAATAATTCAAGGTTAGTGGCCAACACAATGAGTAAAGGATTCTGAAGTCTTTACTCCTACTCTTCAGGCTCTGTGAGACCTAGGAGGGTATTTCCTATTGTGTTCAAATTAGGTATATTACGTTGATAACAAATTTATACACAAATTTATTCCTACATATTGAAAATGATGTACTTCACTAAAGGTTTGGTAGACCTTTAAGCAGATGAATACTTATTTGCTAGGAGAGAGGGTAGTTCAAACCCATACATCATAATTGAAAATATTTTAAATGAATATTGTTCTGATTTTAAAATCTATGGTCAAATATGTTGGTAGCTCATTTTATGCAAGGTTATCTAACAAATAGACCAGTGCTTCATCAATTGGGACAACAAAGTCAAATATGTAAGAACCAGTAATATATAAGCCACCTAATTTAGAAATTGGTGGACTCTTATCATAATACTTTGCAGTTTGAAAACTCACAATGCCTAAAACAATAACTTCTTATCAAATCCTGTGTAATTCCCTACAAATTTATAACCCTCTGCAAGCATTTAATCAACTCTTAGAGTTAAAGCTAAACAAGATCATACATATAGTGGAACAACTGAAGAAAAATGAGAATACCATTAATATTTTCATTTATAACTTGTAAGAAATATACATAGGAGATTATTTGTTCTTGAACTAAGATATGTTTCGATATTTTGAGCTTCTATAGTACCAATTTAAGACTACTACATACAAGACTTATACCTAAGACAATCTACTGTTCTATTAATCCATATTCTTTACAAATTGTCTTTTATGAACTTAGCTTTCTACCTAGACCTTTTTTAGACTTAAAAATCCAACCTATATAATGAGCCTTGAAATCCCTTTTATAGAATAAGGGAGCGACAAGAATTAGGCTCAATTACACTTACATTTCATTTCATTGGAAGATCATTTGCACCAGAATTTGAGATGCTCCTTAGTTAGTTATAGGTAATCATTGGAGAAAATGGAAGGGTAAAATATCAAATTCCACATTCCTTGAATGAAGACACACTAGCTCCCCAAAAGGAAAATTTTGTTGCAGCAACATCAAATCCTTTTCCTTGTTGACCAAAGAAGATTCTCCACTTGCAGTCTGAGCAAAAACTTGTATACCATCAAGAAAAAGCATACATGCCACCAAAGTTAGGAAGTTTGGCACTTCTCCAACACACCAGCCTGAAAAATTTCCATATCAACACTAGAAACAAAATTCCATAAAAATGCTTAATATGACAATCCTGAAAAGGTGGCTATGGTGTCATCAAAAAAAAAAATGGGGTAGAGTCATCACTTTGAGTCATCATCCTTAGAGGATATTCTCCCACATCTTGTTTGTGGTGGAACTGGAGGAACCGTCACCACTTCCTCGTCAGAGTCTTCAGAAGGTACCAGGGAGAGAGGATAATAGTCACCCTCCAAATCAGTATCACCTCCACAATCTGAAGGGCTATCAAAAACCTCAATGAGAGAATTATTTTTCCCCAGATAGGCCTTTCAGTACTTGCACTTCTTCTTTGCATTCTATTCATATTCAATCAACTCCTTCCCTCTAAACTTAATAGTTCTTCTAAAACAGTCTGGCTTCTCAGGCGATTATTGCTCCTTACACCATATTTCTTGAATTTCCCGCACACCCTTCTACCCTTTGGTGTATCAGGAGCTCCCTTTGTCTCAATTTCTTCCTCAAGATCCTTTTCCTTAGAATCTAGCAAACTCAATCTCGTAGACCTCTGAACTAGCTTAACAGACTCGCCTAACTTGCTCATCTTCTCAAGAACCAAAATAAGAAGACTAAGAAAACTCTCACCAATTCTACTGTCAGACCAAACTCAATTATCTACATCTAAATCAAAATTATGAATGAAAAAATATGGCCATCGACCCTTATTATATTTAGCCATGCAAATGTGCCAACCATTAATATTCAAGAAAAGATTATGCGCACGAGCTGCCAACTGTCTGCTTTGATAATTAAAATCTCAACCATTGATCATGTTTTAAAACTAAATCAATGGATAGATATGACCAGTGTAACCATTCGTGATAAAGCTTAATTGTATACTATTAATGTTTTTTCCTAATCAGAAAAATGCTAAGTAGATATACATCCACTCTGTACACATATTTCAACCTCATACTTAGCATCAATTAAAACTTGTTGTGCCATGGTTACCTGCTCACCCATGGGAACTAATACACTTGTATTTCTTCATAGCAGAACAATGGAGATTGATCTTGATTTGATCTCAGAATATTAGTTTGTACCATGCCTTGCTTAATTATCACCTTCCCACACGTACCAATAACTGTAAGAATTGATGGCCAAAATCCAAAAAATGTGCTCAAAAGAATAATCACAGAAAATGGCATCATTTTTATCTTAGTTCCATTTTGGCCAAATTTAGCAGCATTCCAATTCCACTAGAGTCCATCGAAACCTTTTAGAATGTTCGTGTGACATTCACCCGCTTGCTCACTGAAGAATATGGAACACAAGTAGGCCCCTCACGGGATGGTGAGGAGCAGTCAGGATTGACCCACATCACCTGCCATCAACCGTCAATCTTCCTTCTTCAGAGGCATGCACCACATCCAAAGCCTGGCGGGTCCCACAAAAGTGATAAATGTCGCCCTGCCCGCTAGCCTGTGTGATCATCTTTCCTTAATGCACAAGAAAAACGAGTGCGCGGGGAATCATCCCAATGAAGAAACGTGTTTTGGCGTCCATTGTTGATCTTTATCGAGGCTATGTCCGTTGGTCTTTTGGAAACATTGGTCCCACCGCCAGACATGACACATGACCATTGCCCACTCACCTGTGTGCTTAGAATAATGTGAAGTAAACCAACACGGGCACACAAGGAGTGGTCAAGATGTGGCCACATTGCTTGATAACTGTCGTTGATCTTCTTCAAATGACACTAGCTATCTTTACCAAGGAGATCAGTCCCACCAAAGTACCAAACACGTGGTAGAAGCCCACTAGCCCGTGTGAATAAAATAATAAGGAATAAATCAACATGGGGGTGCAGGGAATGATGGCGATCAACTCTTGATGATTGGATGGCCAATGTGAAAACCTAATTCTACACATGTTCAAACTTTTAACTTAGAAAAGGGGGCCTCCTCTAGGCTCACGAGAACTTGACCCTTAGAAATGGGGATTTAAGGCTTAAATCATTAAAAATAAAATCAAGCTCAACCATACTAAAATTTTGAACAACGAAAAAATGATCAAGGTGACCAACAAACCTAAACCCAGGGGGGCGGTGAAAATGATGACTTCGATGGCATAAGTGATAATTTAAACAACTAGAGACTGGGAATATCAGGTCAATGTGAAAATATAATGACCAAGGGTTTTCTAGACTCATAGGTTAATTGTGAGGGATTTAGGCAACACAAAACCCTAAAATAATGATAAGAAACAAAAACCACAGGCCAAAACAAGGGTCCAAGCCAAGTAATACAAAAATTTAAAATGGAACCAAGAATTTTTTAGGGGTTCCATTAGTGGCTCTAGTTGGGGACACATGTCTATAGGCATGGTGAGATCCCAGAATCATAGGTGAAGCAGACAAGTTTAAAAGACAAAAACCAAAACAACCAAACAACCAAAAGATATATACAGTTTTTACATAGGCCACAAGACCCAAAGCAAGAAATCCAATCTCCATTTTTTCTGAAGCCTTCTCTTGAGGTGCAAATTTTTTTTGTATGCACCCTACAATTTATCCAGACTTCAACTTTTCTTGGTGACCCCAGGCCATCAAACTTAGGGTTGATTCTTTCCCCTGTCAAAAACCAATATGTTAAAAGAGCTTATTTTCCTCCATCCACTTATACCTCTTCCAAACCACTGCAACATTTATAATTTTCCATTTTCAAGCAAAAATATGTAATTTTCCTTAAAAACTGCCTATTCACAATCATCGTCATTAATACATCTCATAAATTTTTTGAGCATACCATTGCTAATGTAAATCCTATAATTCTGCATTGTGTAACTAGGCATAAACTAAAAAATTTCATCATCACATGTCACACTCGTGTTATCACATGAAACATGCTCATACTAAGAATAACATTCCTCGTTATTCATCTCATTTTTATGTTCCATCAAAATACCTTGTTGCTGAGATGGAAACTGAAAGTGTTCATACTCTTCTAAGTAATTGGCATAATGATATTCAACCTTATATGCAATATTTGTATCGAATGTGAAACATTCATATGTAATTCCCTCTAGGAGCTCATCAATGTGTTGCTCTATTTTCTTGAGACCACATTCAAACCCTGTATCAAATGCATTATCAGAGTTCTCAACAAAGAGTGGATTTTCTCTACACCAATAAGGATCATCATTTCTCACATCTAGTGCAGATGGAGGCTCATAAAATAAGGGGTTTTCTATTACAATCATTGTAACTACAGATGCCTCATCCCTTTTCACATGAAGATCTAAATCTTCCATATCATCATCATAATCACTAAAAAACATACAGATAGATTTTCAACTTCATTCACATCCTTTATAGTTAAAATTTTTAACTCATACTCTGAAATTTTTTCTCAAGAATGAAGTTATTCCTTCTCAAACAAACATGTGTTTCCATCGTTTTCATCATATTTCCCATTTGTAGCAAAAAATTCAATTTCTTCCTTATGAGGAAAAACATGACTATCAAAGAAGTGATCATGTTTATTTCCAGCATCACTGTTATAACAAGAGGACTTTTTTGTATTGCAACTATGTTCAAAATTTTCAGACTGAATGCTCAGTCTTATGTCTTCCATAGGAGCATAGGTAATGGACTCTTCACAAGAATTGGAACCAATTATTTCATTTCCTTCATTGAGGCATGCTTTTTCGATCTTGGCTCTACTCTCTTCTTCCTTATGTGGTATCTCACTTCCTAACATATGTGGAGCCACTGAATCATTATCATCACAAGTTGAAAACATGACAGTTTATTGGTGATCATCTCTATTTTTTTCAAATAGGGAAAAATAATCACACACTTGGTCAAGCTCAATAGGTTTCAACTCTTTTGGTAGAGCACTCAAACCTAGTTCATAAGATTCATAAAACAAATCAATGCACTCTGATTTTTCAGGTTTGTGGCATTTGGGAATTGAAGACAAACCTAGTTCATAAGATTCATAAAACAAATCAATGCACTCAAACCTAGTTCATAAGATTCATAAAACAAATCAATGCACTCTAATTTTTTAGGTTTGTGGCATTTGGGAATTGAAGACAAAGTACTCATAAACCTTGCATAAAGATCATATGATGCAGGAGCATCCAGTGGTGTGAGGGCAATCTTGCATCACCCAAAAGATGATTTCCATTTTTGTTCCTGTTGTTTTCTTTTTGTAGATGTTTTTGTATTTCTGGATACACTTTTCGTCGAATAAGAGTTTCCAACTTTCAAAACTACTTTTCTGCTTTTTTTGCTCAACTACTATTTTTAGCAGGTTTGCATTTGAAGTCGTGGGAAGACAGAAATTTATGGGAAAGTTCAGGATGGAAAAATACATAGTCTGGTGAAAGAATCAGGTTAAGATCATTCACGACTTGAAAGTTATTCAAGTTCCAGTTTCTACTTTTTGCCCTGAAAAACCTTCCGAGCTCAGTTTGAGGCATTAAATGACCCCGGATGGACCTAAAAATTTGCAGAAACGCCAAAGTAGTTCACCAAAGGCCTACTTTGCAGAAAATTGTCTTTTCAAGAGCTTTCCGAAAAGGTATTATCATTGAAGATCCGACGGTCGGATTAAAAGTTATGGCTGCCGGAAGTTGGTGCATATTTTAGAAATGTGCTAATTTTCAACTGTGAATTTAAACTTGAATTTCAAATTGTAATTTTGGCTTCAAACCGTCAAAAATCTTATCTGAAGGTTGTTTTGGTTCCAAAGAAATGGGTCTATTTAGGGGCTTGTTTCTGATTTTTGGGTAACTTTTTGGGAAAAGAAGTTAGCATGCTGTGAAAGGGGATCTGGGTAATTTTCTGTAAGTTGGTAATTTGCATGTAATACAGAGCTTGGGGATTTGAGATCCTCTGCATGTAAGAAGTTCAATATTTATGAATAAAATATTATTCTCTGTTTTGTGAGTGTATTTATGTGTCTCAGGTTTGCTCCCTCGTCCCGAGGTGTAGTATCAAAGCGAGGTTTTCTTGGCGTGTGAAACGAGATGTAATCATGAAGCGGTTGCACACCAGGGCCGTGGTTGTGGGTTCAATATCTTCAAGATGCCTCCAAGAGTGATGCCTGGTAGGCGTGGTGGTGCCAGAGGTGGCCGAGGTGGTAGAAATGCTGATGGAAGAGATCCATTGGCAGCCGAGGGTTTCAGAGCCCTCCAGAGACAAATTGATGCGTTGCAAGAACATATGAGAAGAGGGTTAAACCCGGGAAGGAGAGGAGAAAGTGAGGATGAAGATGAGGTGGAAGATTCAGATGTAGAAGAGGAAGAAGAATTGGTCGATCAAGATCAGATGCGGTTGATAAGGGCCATTTCAAAGATCGGAAAAAGACCCAGAATTGAAGTCCCCAGTTATTCCGGAAGTCTGAACCCGGAGGAGTTGATCGATTGGATCAACGAGCTAGAAGAATATTTAGAGTATGAAGAAGTAGAGGACCCAGATCGGGTTAAGTTTGCAAAGACAAAGCTGAAGGGCCATGCCAATATATGGTGGAAAGAGGTCAGAGGATT
>VDFB02002946.1:0-21224 GCA_007258455.2 Sequoia sempervirens | reverse complement strand
GAAGATAACAAGTGGACCACATAACACGCTTCACCATACACTGAAACACATCTTAGATACCTTTAGAATCATCCACAGAAAATCCTACAACCTTCATACACATAACACTTTCCTTCAGTCCATCCAGACTATACAACCACACATAGTAACTTTGAAACTAGTTTGTTGGAGCACTAAACCATGAACACCTTTGATAAAACATAGATAACATCATTACAAGCCTTCTACCAGATCTGGAAGACCAAAAACAAACCAGAAGAGGAATGTAGAGAAGAAAATTTTCTTTGAGTCCACAAACAATCACCTCTGACAAAACCAGTTCACACATCGGTGAACATAGCTTTCACTCTCCATCAAACCAGAAGCTAAAATCCAAGATATAACACCAATAGATGCCCATAAATAGTACTTTAGGTCCACAGAAGAATAGGATCAACACATGAGAAATGTGGAGCACATACTGGAGCACATTCTAAACACACACAATTCTAACCTCACTATTTCTTAGAAGCACTTCACAACTCATCATATCAGCACACCTACAACACCATAAAGATAGATGCATGTACTCATCCATGTACTCACAACATCTCAACAACATCTAAACTATACATGCACAACCTACAATCGCTTGATTCCTTTCTCTGCAACATCCTATACTATGTTGACATCAGTGACAACATTAATGACAACACCAAAAAACTCATTCATACATGCAACAACAAATAGATCTTCAATGCTACATCCACAATCTTGGATCAACAACATGAATGGATGCACTAAACCCTTGACATGATGCTTGAATCTTGATGATGGCTAAAAATACTTGATGAATTTCTCTTGAACACATAAAATTTTCTTAGGAATAAATACTTGAATACTTGTTATTCATGGATGTGAAAATGAGTGGAGGAACCTTGTATTTATACTTATTCATGCTTAATATCTCGAAATTACACCACAATAAGCTGACATATGAAATCATTAAATAAAGGATCTGAAATCCTACCAAGATTTGAAATTGAATCCTAAAAGTAAGCCAAGGAGGACTAAGATAACCTAGGTGGTGTCTTAGTCCCCAGGCTCAAAACTTAGGGCACAAACTCCAATAAGGGACCTATTCAGTATATTCAAAATCAGGGTCCCAAGACCCATGGAGGACAAAGATGCCCTAGGTGGTATTTTAGTCCCACTCCACAAATCAAGGGCACACAAACTTAATAATTTAATGATCATTTATATTTTGATGTTTTCCAAGATTTTCCATAAAGATATATAGTTTATTAGTCTTTTGGATGCAAAATAGGACCAATTAAGACATAAAGAAGCATAAATAAAGCAAGGCATTCCCAAACAAGTGTGAAAATGCAATGGTATGCATTTTACTACACTGCAATTACTGTGATAACATATGAAATAATTTGAGGTACCAGAAAAATATCTAAAGACACTTTTAACTACATCCTAATGAACTCTGGTAGGATTAGACATGTATCTGGAAATAACTCCCAGTGCTTGAGAAATGTCTGGTATAGTACAAACCATAGCATACATCAAAATTCTAATTGCACTCTGGTAATGCACTTTGCTCATGTCTTCCATCTCTAATGGAGATGTTGGACAATCTAAAATAGATAACTTTGTTTCAACTAAAATAGGAAAACACAATGTTGTATAATCCTACATATCAAACCTCTATAAAATTGAGTTGACATACTTGCTTTGGTCAAGCCATACCTTTTTGTTCAATCTATTTCTTTTAATTTCCATTGCAAGAATATGTTTAGCTACACGAAGATCTTTCATTTCAAATTTAGCAGCAAGTTGATATTTTAGTTCTAAAAGCATACCTTTCACTCTACCAATAAATAACATATCATCAACATATAATGCAATAAACAAGAAATGATCACCATCAATTTTATAATAAATATAATGATCTAATTTAGAACACTCAAATCGAAAACTCAAAACATATATATCAAATTTTTGGTACCATATTTTAGGACTTTGTTTTAAGCCTTAAAAAGATTATTTAATTTGAAAACCAACTTAATTTTACCTTTCACCACATAGTGCTCTGGGTATGTCATATAAATATCCTCCTCCAAATCACCATGAAGGAAAGAATTTTTCATATCCATTTGCTCAACCTCTAAATCATAAGCAACAACACTAGAAAGAAAAAATATTATTAATGTCATTTTTGCAATAGGAGAAAATATTTCACCATAATCAACACCCTCAACTTGAGAGTAACCCTTCACAACCAACCTTGATTTGTACTTCTGAATACCTCAATCTGAATGAATATTTTTCTTGAACACCCATTTACAAACAATAGGATTTAATCCTTCAAGCAATGGTACAAGATCCCATATATCATTCTTTTTTAAAGATGCAATTTCTTCATCTATAGCAATCTTCTAGGATTTTGCATCATTCATACCTAGTACCTCTTCTATAGATCTAGGCTCATGTATGTTAGTATTCAAAGAAAAAATACATCTCCAATCATTAAGTGAATACCTTTTAGGTAGTTTTCTATGCCTTTTAAACTCACAAAAAACTGATTTGGAGGTTCTTCCTCTTCTTCTAAAGATCCAGAGCTAGAAGAGCTCTCCTCAACTTCTTGTCTATCCTTGGGCTTTGATTCAACTTTCTCAAGTGTAGAAGGAAATTGAATAACATCTTCCTATTTAATTTTTTCTATCTATAATGTAACAAAATAAGGCTTTGTTTCTCTAAAAGTAACACTTCTACTATGGATTACCTTCCATGTAACAAGATCCCAAAGCTTGTATCCTTTCACACCATAACCATATCCAATGAAGATATATTTTACAGCCTTGTTCTCCAACTTTGTTTGCTTCTCTTTTGGCATGTACGCATATTCCTCACAACCAAAAACTCTATGATGTCTTAATGAAGGCTTGTGACCTGACCATGCCTCTATAAGAATCTTATAAATAAGACTTGATGCAGGAGATCTATTAATCAGGTAACAAGTAGTGGCAATAGCTTCAGCCCAAAACCTTTGTTCTAGACTAGCACCACTCAACCTACTCCCAACCTTCTCCACTAGTGTCCTATTCATTCTTTCTACAGCTCCATTCTATTATGGATTTTTTCTTCTTTCTATGAATACAACAATATTTACAAAATCTATCAAAATCATTAGAGAAAAATTCACCATCATTATCACTCCTCAAAAAATTACTTTCTTTCCATTCTACAACTCAACCATTGCTTTAAGCTCTTTAAATTTACTTAAAAATTTAGATTTACTCTTTAAAAAATATACCCATGTCCTACTATAATGATCAATAAGGGTATATGCAGGATCATGATGGGCCAAAAAGTTGCAATATGATGGGTATGTACTCTAATTTTTAAATTTTTTACCCAAAAATTGATGAAACTAAAAGGGTTTTGCATGAGATTCTTAGCTTTCCACAAATATATAAATTATGTTTACTTTGAATTAAATAATTACCTATTTAATTTTCTATTCAAATTCATGACTAAAGTCTTGATTGATAATCTGATTGAAAACACGATATCTATAGATTTCAATGGTATCACATTTTTTGAATCCAAACATGCATCACATTCTATACTTCCAAATAATATAGGATTAAAAAAATAAAAATTTAATTTCACAGTTTTGACCAAGCAGTGGTCGACATTACTGAAGTTTTTATATTTTTAAAAGTTGTAGTAAAAAAATTCATAATTAATTATTAATGGAAAAAAATTACAAAAAAATATATATCGCATTGGGACATGAGTCCTCTACTTAGATTTAAAATATTATAAAAATA
The DNA here is from genome assembly GCA_007258455.2 of Sequoia sempervirens. NCBI lineage: Eukaryota > Viridiplantae > Streptophyta > Pinopsida > Cupressales > Cupressaceae > Sequoia > Sequoia sempervirens. The sequence goes on along the minus strand of VDFB02002946.1, from coordinate 17,400 downwards.
TTGTCATTTTATTGTGGTTAGGGTGGTCAGACAAACACCTATTTCTTATTTTTTCCCTGAAAATTAGTCACTACTACATTGAAATTTCAATTTTTCACTAAATAATTTTTTTTTTAAACAAACCTAGTAGTTTAGAAACTACATTCAATTTTCTACAGATTCTATTCTTGCATATTTTTAAAATAATATAGATAACTTATTCAAATTTTTACGTCAAGTTTCCTAACCCTGATTTTTCTAATTTTTTTGCCACTTAAGGGCCTATTTTTTCCATGATGATCCTACACATACACATAATTGAAACATAATATCTAGATTTACCAATTGAAGGAACATCTAGAAAACCAAATACATCAAAATAAATAAGATCCAATACACCACAAGATTTATGAGAAGTCGAGTAAAACTAAACATGGTTTTGCTTTCCATAAATGCAATGCTCACATAAATAAAATTCAAGATTACAATCAGACAAACCTTCAACAAGGTTTCTATTTTTCAAGGTCCTTAAACCCTTTTCCTCAATGTTTCCAAGTCTCTAGTGCCATAACATAGTTTTCTATGTAGGTAACTTGTCTCTGAAGAAAGAGCACCCTTTGGTACCCAAAAGCCATGACCAACTGAAGGTGAAACACTTCTACAAACTTTATTTTCACAGTACTATTGCACTCAATAGTGCATGCATCAAGCTTATGAAATGTACCATATCTAACACCTATATAAATCACCATAGAACCTCTAACCATCATGCATCTTGCATCATAAAATACTACCTACACACCTGCATCTATTAGTTTGTTCATAGACAAAAAAAATTGTGCTAATCCAGGGATATGCAACACACCATTAATATTTTTTATTCTACTATCAGGAAACCTGATTTTGACTTTACCACAACCAACAATGTCTAAATAAGAATCATCACCTAAGTACACCTTACCTCCATCAAATTCTTTATATTGAAAAAACCAATCTCTATTAAAGGTCATATGAAAAGATTCACTTGAGTCAATTAACCATGCATCATTACCTAAATGAGTTGCCAAAGATGTAATGAATGTGTCACAATCTTCCTTCTATGACTCAGAATTAGAATCAAATTTCTTCTTTTTCTTCATCTTTTCTTCTTTGCATTCCTTACAAACATTTCTAGGCTTACCACAGTTCCAAAAAATAACTTTGGAATTTCTAGGAGATTTAGGTTTCCCTTGTACTTGGATTTTTCAAGCTTCTCATTCTTCTCTCCTTTTTCCTTAGGCCTTCCATGAACATTTAGGGCTTCCTTGGCAGTGATGGATACCTTCCACCTTATCTCTTCAAAAAGAAAAGAACCCACCACATCTTCAGTCAACAATATAATAGAAGTACTCCCAATAGCCATAACTAGATAATCCCATGAATTAGGCAAGAAACAAAGTAAGATCTAAAATTTCTCCTCCTCATCCATTTTGACACCAATTGATGCCAATTGAGCCACCAACATATTTAATACTTCTAGGTGATCTATGATTCACCCACCCTCTTTCATTCTCAAGGAATACAACTTCTTCCTCAAGAAAATCTTGTTTACTAAATATTTTTCCTAATACATCTCACCAAGCTTCTTCCATAGTTTCTATGTAGAGGTCTCTTCATGGACTTTAATTAAAATAGAGTCTAGTAAGTACAATCTGATTAGACCTCATTCTTTATGGTTTATAACATCATATTGAGCAGCTTGAGTAGGATCTATAGGCCTTGAAACATTCTCATCAATAATGTCCCAAAATTATTTCTAGAAAATTTCTCCACCTCTATTATCCCTGATGAACTTTCAAATTGAAAATTACTACAACAATATCACAAAGTGTCTTTTGCACAAGCTCCCACTCAAATCTATATTACTTCAGAAAACCAAACAACCCACAACTAAAACCAAAGGTGATCAAGCTCTGATTTCACTTGTAAGGAAGATAAGGTAGTGGAACAACTTCCTACACTAACCTTGAGAGGAGAATACTGCAAAAAAAATATACATATTTAACAGTTACAAAAACCTAAATATAAATTAACAAAAATATCATGCATACCACAACACAATGATTTACATGGGGAAAACCCTTTTGAGAGAAAAACCCCACACTTCGAAAGCCATTCAATATATTATTTAGAAATCAAAAGATTATAAGATACTTGCACAACAAGCTTCTCACAAGAGTATCACCACCTTAGATCAAGAGACAACACAATTACTATCAGACTCTCTAAATACACCCATGTCAACATACATCCAACCTACTTATAACAAGCTTGTTAGAACCTTCTAGAATTAGGGTTTTACAAGGTCATTTTTTATTTGATGTGTTAAGAGGAAAACCTTCATGTGTTAGTGAAAAAAAAACTTGGCGTGTCAACAGGAAAAAAACCTTGACATGTCAGCGAGAAAATCTTGACATGTCAGTGGGAAAACCTTGATGTGTTAAAAAAAAATTCATGTACAATATTTACATGATCAGTCGCCACATACCAACATAAATCCTATTCATAAATCTTATATAATTGCACAGTTCAAACACATATTCCCAATACTTATTGTATTGCCATTTCTATTATTAGTGTCTCTTTGCTCTGAATCTTGTGGGTTTCCCTTTGGGAGGGGATTTGGTTCAAGATGAGCCTACTAACTATGATGGTTAGAATCAAGATAAGGAGGTATGGGCTATTCTTGAAAGAGGCAACTTGGCCTTGTATCTGAAGGGAATGCAGGGTGTTAACCCCAAAATTTCTTTGGAATTCACCAATTCCTAGGTGGAAGGTACTATTATTGTTGGTGGGGTGTTTTTTATGTTAACCCTTGAGCTTATTGTGGAGGTCATGGGAATTTATCTAGAAGGGATTTTCATCCTACACAAGTCAAAAAGCCACTACCAAGGGGATATGAAATGGTTCCTGAAAGAGGGAGAGAAGGTAAACAAGTTGTAGAATGGTTTCAATTGGATGAACCTGCCTAGTGTTTGGAGTGCCATTGCTAAAATTCTTATAAGGTACATCACTCTTGAAGGGTGGTTTCGCTACTTCCATGCCCACCTTTTCCCTATGCCCAATCATCTTAGGTATAATATTAAGATGAATTTCCCATTTTTGCTTATGTCTTACCTTGAGCAATCTGTTAAGAATGTCCAGGCCAAATGCAAGAAGTTTCCCATTCACCAGGTCCTCATTTTGCGCTTATGAAAGTTTCATTTTGTGCTACTTCCTTCCCTTGCTACTATGCACAAGAACACCTTGACTATTGTTGACCCCACCAACCCTCATGGAGACCCTAGCCCCTATGTCACTATCGATGAAAATCCCCAAGTCATTCTTTGTAGCACCTAGGCCCAAATTAAAGCACTTGTTAATGATAATACCTCATGTCTCTATCAAATGCACTCCCCTATCGAAGCCCATTCCCATGCCCATTTCCTCTAGGATGGAAGACTCTAATAATTTTAATGATGAGGACGATTCTTGGAATCTAACCCTCGCTAACTCTCATGTTCAATCCTCAGCTTAAGGCCATGACTTGGACGTTCCCAACTCCCCTCTCATTTCAAACCCTAACCACCATAATTCTCCAAACCTAGGCATCAAATTGGAGGAACCTAGTACTACTCCTAGGTTGATTCACCTCTCATCTGAGCCCTTAAGAAAGAAATTGAATGAAAATTTGGAGAATATTAATGTTCAAAAGGATATTATGAAATGGCTCCTAGGTAAGTTGGTCATGAATAAGGAAATAATTCAAATCCTGGAAGGTAAGGTTCTAGATCAATAGGTCCTATAGCCTAGTGAGGTGGAGAATAAGATGCATTGGGACATGATTTATTCCTTAGTCAGATCCTTTGAGAGGTGGGAATGGTAGGAAAAAGGGTTGGATGATCTTCAAGCCATAGTTGGTATTGGGGAAGAAAAGAAGAATCTTCTGATCGAGATTGATGTCATCCACTAGAACCAAGAGAATACCATATATTTCTCGAGGGTTATCACTGAGTACAACAAAGAAATAATAAAAAAATAAGTCTCTCACCCTTCAGATCTTTTAGGATGATTTAAGGAAGAGCCAAGGGAAGCGATTGGAGGAAGTTGTGGATGATCATCTCAATAAGAAGAAGGGAAAGAAACTAGATACCTCATCTTGTGATGACATGATGGATACCCAATCCAATCATTAGGGTCCCATGTCTTTCAAAAAGAAGCTTCAATTTTTTGATAGGAGTGGAATGTTATCACTCATCTCAGTCTACTGGAAGACTAGCAAGTGTCTATTGGTTTGGTGGTTGTGTTGGTCCTCACTTTGTTAGTTTCTTTTTGTTTTTATTATTGTTGGTTGAACTATTTAAGCTGTAGTTTTTGTTTACTTTTTTGGTTTTCTCATTGGTTGTGAGTTCCTGGTTTTCCTATATGGTTGTTTTGTAATGGGTAATGGCACTTCTAGTTTTAATCTAATCAAAACAAGGGATAGCTAGATTAAATGATAGAAAAATATTTTTCCTAGAATGTAAGTTAATTTATTAGTATCATGGATCACAAAAGGTGGAATAACTACCTCTAATTCTACATTTCTACATTTATATTTAGATGACTAGGGTTTATTCCTTCTCTTTTCACATATATAAATCTAGAAGGATTAAAAACTCCTACAAATCAATATAATTCTTATTGTTTGTTTTGTATAGATCAATTCTTAGCTCTAATAGAATATGAAGGGTTGAAGCATTAAAAAAATATCCTTATAGTAAAGGGATAATTCATTTGTAAAAAGAGAATGACCTAATGTTAACATTGATTGTAAAAAATATTAGTTGGCTGTTTTGGGCAATGTTGATTAGATTTAGATTTTTTGTTAAACTTACACCAATAGTGGAAACTATAAAAAATGTGGGACATGTTATAAAATATTACCTTCAATATTTTAGAGGATTTATATTCATAAGATCCTTTATGAATTTTAAATTTGTGGAGGGAAATGGAAAGGAAACAATCCTTTAAAAATAGATTAAGGTGGAACACTAAATGAGAATTTATATCAATGATGAATTAGCATAATATTTATTGTCTTAGTACAATACTCAATTCAATAATAAAATAGAAAATAAATGCTCGATTTTAGTCTATTAATATACATTATTTATTATAAAAATAAAAAAAGGTATGATTCATAACAAGAAAGAACAATTTTAAGATATATGTGGTTAAAGATTGTCACATTGTCTTCATTGTTCAATTAATAACACAATATCAAAGGTAGAAAATATTCTATAATAGAATATTCAACAAAATATGTGAAGCACCCATTAAATCCTAATTTTTTTGTTGCTTATTACTTCTACCATCAGCTAGAAAAATCCGCCTAGCCAAAAATATCCTATCATCCTTTCATACATCTCTATTTATACCCTTTGGTGAACCAATTTACATTTCCAAAGTCACATCAATGGTAAAAAATGTTTATATATAGAATTTTCTTTAATCACATATCAAAAGTAAGAATTCCATCATCTTTTGAGATGCATGAGATTCACAATATGAATGTTTACAGTTCATTAAATTTTGTCATTCATGCATACTGAAGACTATGACTTGATTGTTGTCATATTTAATTTAGTTAGTCTAGCTTATAAGGAAGCTAAGGCAATAGAACAACTTCATGCACTAATCTTGAGAAGAGAATAATACAAAAAATTACATATCCTTTCAGTTATAGAAACTTAAACAAAAATAAATGTAAATATCATGCATACCACAACACAATGATTTACGTGGGGATAAACCTTTTAAGCTTCTAGAAAATATCCAAAATCCAAAACACTCCTTAATATATTATTCATAAATCACAAATATTACAATATACTTATAGAGAAAGCTTTTCATAGGAGTATCACCAACTAGAGATCCAAAGACAACACAACCACTATCAAACTCTTAGAATACGTCACGATACATAGGTGTAATGCAATTCCCTCATAAAATAGGCTTACCTTCTAGGGCAGGACAAGCCAACAAAATATCTACTCTCAAATGTAAGACCTAATAATGAATGATCTAGATTCACAACATACCACTAATTTAATGTACATGTCAGTAGTTTAGTATATTTTAAATTGGTTTTGTTAACACACATTTTCCTCCACCTCATGCTCCCATTGTATATTAAACCTGTTGGTGTAACTAGAATATATTAAATATATATTATCAACAATAAACCTATTATAATGGAAATTCAAAACACATTTTCCCAACAAATCTCCTACTTTTTTAACATCTTGCACCAGTAACAGGAGGGACTATAAACAAAGTTTCTTAATTACTAGGTACCGAAAGGCCGATATACTCTAAATACTATCTGGAATTCTCTATGCTCATAGGCTTTGTTAAAGATTCAGAAAATTCATCAAAGTCTCTACCTTAACTAGCTTCACCCTACCATCTTCCCCCATATCTATAAAAAAAATATTGTACATCAATATGCTTGGTCTTGGTATGAAATGTCGAGTTCTTAGCTAGACCGATTACACTCTAATTATCACAATAAATTGTCACTACACCTTGGTTTATTCCAATATTTAAACATAGTCTCTTATGCCAAATGGATTCTTTATAAGCAGTAGTAGTTGCCATATAGTCAAATTCAATAGTGGACAAAGAAACCACATTCTATTGCTTACTCATCTAACTATTTGCACTGCCAAATAAATTAAACACATAAGAATTGGTGGATTTTATGTTATCAACATCACCTACCTAGTCTGAATTCATGTAACCATGAATACTAAGGAAAATCTCATCCTCGGTCAAATTACTATGATAACACTTGGAATACTTTGATGTACCATGAAAATATATAAAGACTCTTTTGAATACATCCCAATGAACTCTACTAGGATTAGACATATATTTGGAACTTAGAACTCCCACTACTTGGGAAATATCTAGTCTAGTACAAACCATAGCATACATCAAACTTCCAAATGCACTGTGGTAAGGAATTTTGCTCATCTCTTCTATCTCTAAGGAGGATGTTGGATAATTTGAAATAGATAAATATTTTCTAGCTAAAAAATGAACGCATAATGGTCTAGAATCATCCATGTTAAATCTCTATAAAATTGAATTGACATAATTACTTTGGCTAATTCATAGCTTTCTATTTACTCTATCTCTTCAAATTTCTATCCCAAGAATGTGCATAGCTATGTGAGATCTTTCATTTCAAATTTATTTGTAATTTGAGATTTTAGTTCTTAAATCATACCTTTCCCTTTGTCAATAAATAACATATAATCAACATATAATGTAATAAACAAGAAATGATCACCATTAACATTATAATAAACACAATGATCTGATTTAGAATGATAAAATCCAAAACTTAGCATATATGTATCAAATTTTTTATTCCACATCTTAAGACTCTATTCTATGCCATACAAATATTTCTTCAATTTACAAATGAACTTACTTTTACCTTTCACAACCTATTTCTCTGAATATGTCATATAAATATTCTCCTTGAAGTCACCATTATGGAAAGTTTCTTTCACATCCATTTGCTTAGCCTCTAAATCATAAGAAATAACAATGGAAAGAAAAAATATAATGGATGTCATTTTTGAAATAGGAGAAAATATCTATCCAAAAATTGTAAACCAGTATTGTGGGATCACCCTCTGTAAAATGACTTCAGGAGGACTAAGATGACCTAGGTGGTGACTTAGTCCCATCTGGTATTTCTGAAATCTCTAAATGTGGTCCCAAGGTTCAGGGTATGCACTTCCTTCTTCTTGGATATTAGGTTCTGAAACTTTTGGATTTGGCCTGTAGGTGAGTTTTCATGAAGATGACAACTTTGTAATGCAACTTTGTAACTTTTCACTTCAAATTTTCTTCATGTCTTCAACCTAAATATGCAATCACAAACACATAAGAGAGGAAAAAACTTGTTGATTGTTACTAAATGGGGGTTTGCATTGGTGAAACCCCTTGTTGGTAATTAAAACATGAAATGAAATAGAATAATGAAGTGAAATGATGAATGAACATGAAATGTTACAACTCACCAAACACTCGTTATGAAGTTTGCAAAGTTTTCAAACTTGTATGGACTGGCTAGCTTGGATATGGATCTTGAATCAAAGGAATTCTTGATAGATCTGGAATTTAATTGCTTTCTTGAATCAAAATCCTACATCACAAATGTTAGCTCAAAAATGAACATGATGGAAGAATATCTTTGATATGAAGCTTGAATCTTGGTGATGGCTCTAAATTCTTGATGAATTTCTCTTGAATGCTAGAATTCTTGGATGCTTAGAGTTCTTAGATTTCTAAAATATGAAAAATGAGAGAAAGGAGCCTTGTATTTATACTTATCAGTGCTTAACATCCTGAAATTACACCACAACAAGCTAACATATGAACTCATTAATTAAAGGAGGATGAATCCTGCCAAGATTTCAAATTGAATCCCAAAAATAACTTAAGGGGAAGTAAGACGACCTAGGTGGTGTCTTAGTTCCAAGGAATGAAACTTGGAGCACATACTCCAAAAAGATGCCACTTTAAGGAACACTTGAAATTAGGGTCCCAAGAACTTTGGGGGAAAAAGATTCCCTAGGTGGCATTTTATCCCTCACACAAAACTCAAGGACACAGCCATAATCATTAAATTATCATTTCCCCTTTGATGTTTGTTAGGATTAGCCATAAAAAGATATAATTCATTGAGCTTTTGGATGCAAAATAGGACAAAATAAGACATAAATAAGGAGAAATAAAGCAAGGCAGGCCCAAAAAAGTGTCAAAATGCAAATGTATGCATTTTCCTACACTATATTAGCCCCCAATTTAGTGAGAGGATGAAATTGCTTTAAACTCACACTAAAGTAGCCAACAACATAATCAAGGTGGGTTCCCATGTATGAATTCTAGCAAGATAGGATGACAATAACCAAGAGGGTGGTCAAGCCCCATGATCAAGATCCTATGGAAAACTAACATAGGCACAAAGGAACACACTCGTGGATGATATATGAAGCCATAACTAGAGCAGAAACATACACCTTCAAAGATAGAAACAAGAAAAAGAAAAAAAGGAAAAAGGAAAAGGAAGAATGCAATGGATCAAGCTTTAGTTGGCCATCCAATGTGCTATGGGCCGGGTCTAGGTTGTTTATCTAAAAGAGGTTTACAAGTGGAACACACTGTCCACTATGCAAAAAAAGTGCATGCTCACAATGGCTAGTGAAGCTAGGTTTCCTCTAGGTGAGCCCCAATAGGTTCACATAAAACCCATACCCCCTGACTATGATACTGACAAAAATAAAAATGCACACTCACAAGGGCTAGTGATGCTAGGTGTTCACTAGCTGAGCCCTAGGGTACCATATCAAATCCATACCTCCATGACTTTAATAAGGTACAAAAGGGAAGGAAAAAATCCATGTTCACAAGGGCTAGGGAAGCTAGGTGTCCACTAGGTGAGCTCCAAGGGACCATATCAAATCCATACCTCCATGAATTTAATAAGGTACTAAAAGGAAATGCAACAAGAGAGGGACGTTCAAAGGGATTTTACTTTGTTCATGCAAGGTCTCTTCTTAGGGAACATTGGTCCTAATTTCTGCAAGAGAGGACCCATCAAAGGATGAAGGATTCACATCTTAGGGAATTCAATGCATCACATCACCACTAAGAGGAATGTAATATGCTAAGATAGATAAAACTCTTGAAGGAAATTACTCCCAATGTCACTAGATAGAGGAAAACACATTGCATGAAGGAGGAAAATCAAACAAGAAACATGAAAATGAATGTAAATGAAATCATGCCAAAATAATTCCAATGTATGCCCCCTACTTTAAAGAAATTACTAGCACCATACTGTGAGAAATTACTTTAAAGTAGCATATGATATATGCTAATAATAGAGAATACATGAGAGCTTACCTGGTAATCCCTATGCCAAATCATATGTTTATGAATAAAACTACATCATGGATAAGTATGTCACATGTGAGCCAACTTAAGGCATGTCATCCACATCCCAAGGTTGCTCTTATATATACATGAAAGGTGGTGAACTATCCGAAAGAGACAATGACAAGTGGCATATAGGGATAAGGCTACATAACCCCTTGCCCCCACTTAGTGTAGGACAAGGGTGAGCCTAGAATGGATGATGATATATTGCTCCTTGCAAAAATGGAATGACTTGCGATGAATGTAAAACATGCAGTAGTGAGTATGCTATGATCCTACAATTATTGTATGGAAAGGAGTAGAAACTAAGGTTATTTATTATGATAAGTAAATAAAGTTTCAAATATGAGAAACCCTAGATGCACTTTCACTAAATATGAGAAATCCTAGATGCACTTTCACTAATGCAAGATGTAATGTAAGAATGAATGCAACCTAGATCTACAACTTTAATGGACTCCAAATCAAAAAATGAATGCTCTAAAATGTCAGGTTCAACAAAATGAACCATAGGGGAATGTGGAAGATGGGTGGAAAATTCTGACTTCTATTCTCCTTTCGCCGCTCAATAGTGTCCTAGGAATCCAAACTACATTGACTATAAACCTCAAAGGTGAGACAATTCTAAACAAGGAAGACCTAGGAAGGGGTTCTTTAGGTTTTGAGGGCTTCACCACCAATCAAAAGCTTGGAAAAGAAAACTTAGCATTCAACTTACTTTAGAGGAGCGAATTTGCACCCCTTACACAAATTCCCATTTTACACATCCTCACCTTAGAAAATAAAATTTGAAGGAAAAATTATAGATTAGCTGGTTGACTTCCTTCCTCTTGGCATTTGTCTATTGCATTGGTAGAATAATATTTTTTAGGGATGCTCATGTGGCACGTGAACATCCATGCGGAATACTTACATCCCTAACGAATTCCTACATCTAAAGCTGGTAGAGGCATTACACTTCCTATTTGGAATGATTTGTAACGTACCTCTTGGACCAACCAACCTCAAAGATGGTAGATTCTTCCCTCTTCTCCTTCAAATTCATCCATTCTTCATTCAACTCATCTCTTTTTGCAATCTCCAAGAATTCATTTCATCCTTCTTCACATTTTCTTAGCACTTCCATAATTCTCAACACTCCATTACAACAACACTCCATCAACTCCGTAAAGAAAATGTGAGGCAAGCCATTGTAATAGGGGCTTGAGGTTTTGCAACACCTCTCTTCATCACAGTCGAGGCTACAGTGATTTTTCAAGCTCTCTTTCTCCATGATTTGGTAGTGAGCTCTTGGTGGAGGTGGTAATGTTTCACTCCTCTCCTTTATGGTGTGGTTGATTAGCTATATACTATTTTGTAGTGTTATTTACATCCCTTCCTTCTGTACTTCTTTATCATACATTTCTCTATCATTGCTACTTGGCTGTCCATGGAGGTGGAAACACCAAATGAGGGTCTAACTAAGGCAAGCCCCTATACAACCCCAAAATTTTTTCCCTTTTTCTTGTGTGCAGGATAACGTGCCTTTTGGATCTAGCTGGTGAATAGGAAATTTTGTGAGATTATCTTTGTCACCCTAGTTCTTGTCTATTTACTTTATCATTTTAGTATCTATTTTTCATACTTCTCTTTTTTTTTTACCATCTATATTGAACTAGATAGGCTGTCAGTAGATATTTTTGGTAGTTTTACTATGTTCACTATTTTTTGCCCGTACGGACACTAGTTCGCCGCACTAACGTCCCAGAATTATGTTGTCATCCTCAGACTGAGATCTATATGAGTGATTCAAAGGAATTTATAGTCCTCATCATTCTCGTCCCTCATTTCAAACACCCCTTTAGAGTGAGGTATGTTAGGGTAGCCTTCCACTCGTGGCTCTTCGTGACTTGGGGCCTTGACATGGTTGGTCCCCCTCTCTTACATTTTTTGTGAACCCAACATGAACCATTTTGATTTAATTTGGTGATACTAAATTTTCCTTTCCTCATGTTCTAGGAGTGTTGTAGGTGTGAGTGTTGTGAGGCCCTCGCCTTACAACCCAACCTGCAACCCCTAGTAGGAATAGTTGAAAGGTTCCAAAAGTGTTGTGCAATGAAACCTTAATTGGGTTATTTTCCTATCTTACAACCTTTGGGGGGCCCTATGAGAGTGTTGTTTATTACATGTGATGGACTCTTTCCTGCATAAATATATCCCCTCTATGTAGTTTGTGATTAGTGGTACTAGCATAACCGTCACCACATAGAATCTGTCCATGGGTTTTAATAGGGAACCATCACATCTCTACATCGCTACATGAATCAACAGAAACATTGAAGCAAGTGTTGTCATTGATCTAACATCTCATGTAAACATCATAACTAAAGAGATCATGCTAATCAACTTTTAACATAAAGATGGGGACGATGCACTTGTGAGCACCATCCACACGCATGAAAGAATTTTTGTACCTCCTTTAGGTAGTATCATCTTATTGATTTTTTTGGACCTAAACCCATGAATCTTTTGTTCGACATAATCCCTAGATCTAAACTCTTTAGAGTGAAGTTAGGTATCCCTTGGTTAGTAGCTATGAATGTAGTACTCTCGATTATGCATAAATATTTAAATTTTATCCATGAGGGTTTCATGCATGTAATTCATGACACTAGTTATATACCACCAGTTGCCAATGATAGTTACTCCCTGGCCTACACCCATTGGTCCTCTTCTACTTAGGAAGGACCTCTTGTATTGGACTTATCAAAATTACAAGATTGGGTGCTTAACACTAAGAGTGAGATGCCCTCCATTGCCTTATGTTGTTTCACATAGGGATTTTTAAAAGTTGACATTGATGTCACTAAGGCACATAGAAGGGTAGAAGAGAAGTGGTCCTAGGATCCTTCTTCTTCCTCTTATGTTTTCCATTCAAACACTCTTTCTCACCCTATTGTGGCACCATTATATTATGTTCCATGTCTGTGAGAGAATCTTGTGGTGCTCACTTGACGAAAGTCCAAGCAGCCCGTGTTTGAGCTTACTATTCTACCCATAGAGCTTAGGCCCATTCAGTATGGAAAGAAGAAAGGTCCTCATGGGGAATATTCTATGTCTCAGCCTCTATCACCTCCTAATACTTCGTCTCCTAAGATAGTAAATGGGAAGAGGCTCACTACTGAGGTGTTAGAGCTGACTCCCCCACTACTTCTCAACCTACTCATCCTACTCCTATTCAAGAACATGTCCCTCCTTTGGAAATAGTGGTGGTGGGCACTCCCATGGCTGATCATAAGCCTTCTATTACTTTGCAACCTCCAGTCTCTAGCTTGAAGATTCATAGAAATTTCATTATGTGTGAGTGCAAGCAACAATGAAAGGATCTTGCAGCTGAGTAGGCCACCTTACAGAGGAAGGAAGATGAGATGACTACCCTAGTTTCAAGACCTTCTGTCACATCCTCCTCTCTCCTCCTCTCTACTTCCATTCAATCTAGTTTAGTCTCACTTTTAGCTTCGGCTATGAGTATGAATGTGCCTAACCCAAAAAAGGTGGAGGTGTTCACTACTCCTTTGGTGGAGCCAGATTTGTTGATTTTTGTTCTAGATTTCCCTCCTTTCCAAAAACCTGTAGATATGTTGAACACTTCAGTGTTATTTGTTGTGGTTTTATCCTCTTCTTCCTATGCACCTCTTTCCTCATATGTGGGGAGTTCATGTCTCCTGACGAAGCAGAAGGTGGAGGGTAGTTCTTTCAACAATGGAGGATATAAGAGGATCCTACCTTCTCTGAAGCGTGGTCCTACACGAACTTGTTTTATTTTAGTAATGAAACCAATCCTAGCTTCGCCTGAGTTCATCACCACTATCAAATCACTCGTTGAGGCTAAATGTGAACCTTAGGCACAACTTTCCATTTTAATTAAGGTATAACATGGCAGTCTAGTGAACTACATGTTTAACTCTCTAGATGAAGTTCTAGCCTTGTCATTAATTTTTTACGAAATCATTGACCATAGGTCCATAAGAGCTTAATGGAAGAGACCTTTTCGGACTCTCTTCCTTAGCCCTTGTTGTGGGAGGGTTGTAATATCATCTTCTTAACATCCCACTGCTGTAGACTCATCCTCCTTCCCCCTTTGATGATCTGGAGTGGAAAGTGAATGACCTCTTGGTCAATCAGTGTTAGGAGGATGCCTGTTCATTATCTTTAGATTAGATATGTGTGTGTTCCTAGATGACCTTTGTCACCCTTTTTGGTGCTTGGATAGAAGAGTTTTTTTTGTGTCGTAAACCTTCTTTTAATTTTATCATCATTCTTCCATGTTTGTGATTGAATTTCAGTAAGTTGGGGACAATGCAAAGTGTTGGGGGCATTTGGGCTTCCCTTCCATGTTGACTCAACTTTTTTTTTTACTTTGTCTTCTTGTGCATTCTTCAAATGGTCTGATATAGTAGGGGTTGATAATAGTTCATTTTATATACTATATATATTAATGAGTAGCTTTGACTCCTAAAATATCACTTCACCATCAGATAAGGTAAAAATCAGCAGATTTAGTGTTTAATGAAAACAATAATCTAATTAGATCCTATCAAGCACAATAGAGTACAAACTAGCATGAAAATTAAAACAAGAAAGCAAAGCAAACCGATCTCCAAGCTAGACTTGATTTATCTCCATTGCTCTTCTCCACCTGCATGAGAATGCGAGATTTTGAAGGGTTGACAATGGAGGAATGTTGAGTGCTCATTCCTGCAGCATAACGACTTGACAATGACAATGACAAATAGAAAGAATGATAGATAAAGACAGAAGACTGATTTTGACAGAGTCTGGATGCTAGACGAATCAACCTCCTAAATGGATTGTGAGAGGCCGTATTTATAGAGACGTGACGTTGACGAAGATAAGATTTGACAAGATTCGACAAGGATTTGATTTTTGACAAAAGAGGAAATACAACGAGATGAGATAAGATGTCAAAAAAGATAGAAAGATTTCATTTCCTGTTTTAAAGGAAATAAATCTTGAAAAAGACGAGAAGGATAATTGATGAATTATCTAATTAAATAAATTAATTAGATGCACACGAGTTTAGTTTTGGAAAGAAAGTGAGAAGATCTTTTTAGGATTTTATTAATTAAATAAATTTTGGATTTATTTAATTAACATTGAATTTATGATTTCATTAATTAAATAATATAAATTATTTAATTAACATTAGCGAAAGATGGATTATGAATATGAATTTAATTAAATAAATAAAATTTATTTAATTAAATTAATGATGACATGGGTACCTAGGGCAAAACATGCTACAAGATGCCTAAATGATGAAATGTCGAGACAGGTGTTGCAAGAGGACAATTTTGGGTGTCTACATTTTGCCCCTCTTTGAGATGATGTTCGAGGTGATGTGATTTGTGTCGAGTAACATCATTTCAAAGGAACTAAGGTATGATAGAGGAAAATGGATACTAATATCGACATGATGATGCCCCCTTGAGAGGATAGGCGGGTTGAACAAACATGGGTAGGCTCTCAAAATGAAAGGGATGGGTCAAGAACCAAAGATGAAGGAATGGATGATACGTTATGCTGCAATGAAAGATGAGCAACCATGATGTTTGATATAGCACTAGACGTTATGCACCAAGGTATAAGGACCAAGGTGACGATGTGTCTCATGCCCCAGTGTAATACAACCTTGTCTAGATGTATGAGGAAAGAGGCTTAGAGCATTAAAGTCCTAATGCACAAAAGGTATTATGTGACCTTAGATGCAAAGGATAATGCAAAAAGATATTCCAACACACACAAGATATGAATATTAGCTGGAATGATATGGATTTGATACAAATGCCAGATAAAATGATAACACACACAAGCAAGCAAGCAAGCATGCACAAATGATACAAAAACAAACAAGGTATTGCCCCTGTCAAGTTGTAAACCATTGATTGATTGACTGATTGATTGATGATGGTGACTAATGATGATAGTGTTGTCATTGTGGGGAAAGACATATCCCTAGATCAACACAAGGATGACTGACAATTGATAGATTGACTTTGATTGATTGGGTTTACAACAAGATTAGGATTAAGACCAAAGGATGTGATTGGATAATTTGACAAGATTGATCGACTTGATTGATATGGATTGACTTGCATTTGAATTATTGCTTGAATTTTTGTTGGCTATTTGATTTTTTTGTATTTTTGGGGATATTTTTATTTTTTTGTATTTTGAAATGTTTTGATTTTTTTGGACTTTTGGAATGTTTTGATTTTTTTTTTTTAATTTTGACATGTTTTGACTATTTTGGACTTTTGACATGTTTTGAGGTGTCAAAGGATGAAAATTTGAATAGCCTTTGTGCTAGATACCAATGACAAGGGGAAAACCAAGTCTAGGTGCAAGGGTGGGTGATGGGATGAGGGATAAAAGGCTCATGATAGATGGATGGATGGTATTGATGTATGAATCATAAGGGAGCAAGGATGTGATCTCCAAAGACTATGTCGCATAGGAATAACATGCCCTATTTTAGGTACAAGACTTAGGATTTTTCTAGACAAAATGTATGACAATAGGATAATGACATGATTGGTTAGAAAGATGAGGTATGTCAAGAGATACTCAAAGCATGTTTCAACCTTTACCCCTATATCTTCCTCAAGATCAAAAGAAGAAAGGTGGATGAATGGACTCAATATGATAGGTATGTATGATGGCCAAAGATGGTAGGTAGGATGGACATTATATGACATGAAAATGATAGGTTGGATAGATAAGACATTGTGCCCCCAAGTGTAAGTGACATAGAAGATCAACCTACGCATGATGCCTGTTTGCCAGGTTTTCATCATGGTACTTATCCAAGGTGCCTGTTTACCAGGTTTTCACCGTTGGATGAAGGGATTTCTCTTTACTCTTTTTGTTTTATTCTTTCTTTTATTATTTTTGACTTTTTGACTTTTTGACTTTTGGATAGGAGGGACTTAAGTGTCTAGTTGTAGGAAAGGTGATAGTCCCACTAGGGATGGATGTCATTGCATGGACCATGTCAAATGTCATGATGCTCATAGATGTTGGTAAGGGATGACATGAAAGGGAGATGGAGTAGGTAGATGATGGATTATGGTGTGGATTATGGAGGACAATAATGGATTATGATACAGATTATGTAGGGAAGATGATAGGTATTATATGGGGCTTATGCAAAAGATGAATAGGGAGGCTTAGCCAAAAGCATGGACCATAGGAAGATGATGGGGGAGATATGTAGGATAATGAGTGAAGGATGAGTTGAAGGAGTTATGTGGATTTGTTGTGAGATGGAAGGGAACCATGACCAATGGTTGCATACATTGTGATAAACTTTGAAGCTTTTGATGGGAAGGTGGTGTAGGA
>VDFB02002945.1:0-12557 GCA_007258455.2 Sequoia sempervirens | reverse complement strand
TGCTCCTGCATCAGACACCTAAGGTAAGATTTTTTTTGTGAATATGGATTCATAAAAAGGAGTTGAGTGGTAGTACCACCCTTTTGTATTGCAAGAAGTCCTTAGAAAACTTCATCACTGAAACTAGTACCTTTGATTTGTTCTTCCTTCTCTTCTTCCAGCACATAGTCAAAAAAATTATCCTTCTCCTTTGATGATTCTTCTCTACACTCAACATATTCAATGTGGATTCAGTCCACCCTAAATCAACCACCTCCACCAAATACAACTCACACTCTCTTCCAATCTTGTGGGATTCAACCCACCATAGTCTGAATACCTCCACCAAAGTTCACCTGCACTAAACTTTGCAACACCAAACAAATCTTTTGCATACCAAACACCACTAGCAAATTTTATTTGAATCAACTTATTCAAAATATATAAATTGCCATTTTTATTAAATTTAACAAAACATGAATCAATATTATCCTTTTCTACAACTCTTTATTATCCAAGGCCCACACCCAAGAATATTTATTGCCCTTTTTAATATTGAATAATTTCTAAAATTTTCCCCCTAATTTATCTCCACACCATTATCTTGCCACAAATTGACAAAGGACTTTATTTAATAAATATTTTAATTTAACCTTGCAAATTACCCTATCAAATAAACCACCTACCCAACCTTAGAAAAATAAATTAAAATATTGTTTTTGGTTGATGCAATATTTTGGGTCAATCACGGATTCTCTTGCATCACTCTCCCTTTGCTACTTCTCTCTATCTTGACTCATCATCTCCCTCTCTACCTACTTTTCCCTCAATCCCTCCTAATTCTACCCGACTTCTGATCTCTCGATCCTCGACCTTTACCATCTCCTTTACCCCTTTCTCGATCTTCCTCCTTCGAACCTTCTTTTCGATGCAATTCTTGCGGATCCACGTTTTTTCATCCGCCGAGATTTATGGAACTGCAATATGGTTCAAATATTTGATAGGAATTAGCCAAGTGCTTATACTAACTATTTTATGGTTTAGTGCATCAGTTTTTGGGTCCGCACTAAGTGATCTCACTCTACATTTTTATCCATGGTTTGAAGTCTATCAGATTCAGATAAAATCAATATTTTATGATGTTTTGTGAAATATCCTGGAAGTTATGCATGACAGAGTTTAGCTCTCTGTATCATAGTCATTTCTATGTTTAGTATATCAGTGTGGAAGATTATGCATTTCTTTGAGAAGAATTATTTTGTGTTGCAGTTCTAAAGATAAACTCTTTGATGTCAGCAAAGTGTGAATTTGAAGAAAGAACAAATCTGGAAGTCGCTTGTATGGAGAAGTGTGTGTATGATTGAAATTTTTGTAATTAGGTCCAATTCTTGTTCAACCAAATACATGATATGCATTATGAAGATTAAATATATATTGTGGATGTTTGCAGGATCTATTTTAAGTCCATGTTGGCCTAAATTAAGTATTGCACATTTGGTCTAAGCACAAAGAAGTTTTGCATCATGAGTGAAGTCGACAATGCTATTTTGAATTGTTCTTGGTCACATCTAATTAGGCCAACCTAATTGATGTATGCGGATGTAATTGGGTATATATAAGACATTTTTGAGTTGTGAGATGTAGGTGATGGCATAAGTGGTAAATCAGGTGCGAGAGGTATCATATTGTGTGAACATGCAAACTCAGAGGTGTGAGATCAAAATAAGAGCATAATTGTTGAGTGATTGCTAAGCAAAGCAATACTTTATATTCAAAGCTTCAAGGGAACTAAAATTCAGCACAAGGAAGGTGTACTTTTATCATTTCACATTTTGGATAAGTATCCATCTTTGTTTTGTATCTAATTCTGGTTGTGATCCTTATAAGGATAGTGCATCTTGGTAGTGAGCCCCTGTAATATACTATATCTAGATATAATATATTATGAGCTAATCCTCATCATGGTTTTTCCCTTTTTAGGTTTTCCAAGTAAAAATCCTAGTGTTAATGTGTTATGTCCTTTTGGATGTTTCATGCTTTAATTCTTTATTATTTTTTTAATATGTTTTGGTGATTGGATAAGCTATGTTCAAAATTTTACTATTGATTCACCCCCTCTCAGTATTTTTGGTGTTCAACAATTGGTATCAGAGCTTGGTTCCTTCAGAAAAGCCTAATAGATTTAGGAAGATCTTGGAAATTTGAACACATGGCTGAAAAAAATGTCCTATTCCTCGGAAGAAATTTTTACAATTGAATATGAAGAAGATGATTACATGTTTGACAAAGAATAACTTAAGGCTTCTCTTGAAGATCTCGATAGAGTTGAAACTGAGAAAAAATTTATGAAGGAAAGCCTAGGAGAAGCAAATGAATGCATCAAAAAGCTGAGAGAACAAATCAAGAAGTTCAAAGAAAGATATAGGGAAGTCAATACACAGTTGAAGCAAGAAAATGAAGAAATTATTGGATTGAAAGTGAAAATAGAATAAAAATGAAGGATTAAGGAATGGCTGAATGCATTGGTACAAAGCAAGACTAAAGAATTCTCAAGACTTGAACAAGAAGTGGTAAATCTCATATCAGATCTAGAAAAGGCAAGAATACATGAGGACAAATTCAAAATAAGTACTACAATTCTTGATGAATTTATTGTAATACAGAAACCTTCTAAGGTTAAAGGTGGTTTGGGACTTGAAGAAGGAAAAAGTTCAAAGGAAAATCAGACACCCAACAAGGTTGACAATCAAAAGAAGACTCAAGGCAATGGGAAACAATTCAGAAATCAAAGAAGCAATGTTGGATGACCTCCTATTAAACAACTAAATGCTCAAAGGTGCCCATCTTTCAATGGTATTTGTTTTTCATGCAATAAATTTGGACATAAGGCAATAGAATGTAAGGGTAGAATGAATTAGAATGTTGGATCCTTCTTCAGACAATGTTTTGCATGCAAGAAATTTGGACAAAGAAGTGTTGAATATAGAAGTCAAATGATGAAAAGATATAATACTGGGAGAATGTTTCAATTTTTCAATGGCTACTATTATACATGTAATGTATTTGGACATAAGGCTAACCAGTGCAGATCAAGAATGAATACAAGTCAATTTGGTCAGAAAAAATATTGTATGCTACTTTTACAACAAACTTGGACATATTTCAAGAGTTTGCATAAGTGAATAAAGAAGACAGTCTAATTCAATAAAGAGGAATGAACCTGTGAATAAATTTGATCCTAGTGGGGTTAAGAAGGAAATGGACAAGATATGGAGAAAGAAAGAGGAATTTAAGAACAAAGATGAATCAAGAACTTCAAATGCATCTGTGCCTCCCTCTGGTGCAGATAATTCACTTGAAAATTAAACCAAGGCATGGGCATAGGGGGAGAAATAAAAGAAAATTCTAATAGCCCCTATAAATATGAGGTGTGAAGACATGGCAAGAAGATATATCATGAAAGATGAATTTTTGAAGCTATAGAAGAAAGTTGCAGAAGAAAATATTGCAATGTGGAAATTTGTATGTGCACACAATTCTAGGAGCATCAAATTTTCAATCTAAAGCATTTATTGCAAGGGTTAGGTCAAATCAAAGAGTTAAATATGTTTTTGTGAAGGAAAAATCATTTATTCAAAGGCATCTGAAGAAGAAATGAAGGAAAAAGAGGTGTAGAAGGGCTTGAAACGTCTTCCAGAAGCTAAACATCTAGACCCTGGTTTGCCAAGCTATTTAAGAGGTATTTTTACAAATCTTGCATATTTTTGTCTTCTAAAAAAATTCTCTAAAATAAATTTGAATATAATGGAATTACCAAAAGTAGTAGACAATTCACAACAACTGCATCTAGTACTTAAAAGGAATTCTACTAAAGTATTGTTGGATGATCTCTTGGGTGCATTCTCTCGCACTCCTATTGGTGTCTTAGCTATTAAGATATTAAAGCATATATTCATGGGAAAATTGAAGAGGTATCACCTGGTAGGTTATTTGTTTTGTGGAAATACGAGTTGGGAGAAAATGATGATGCCCTAAAACTTGAGTACAAAACCCTAAGTGACAAAATATTGGATATCTGGCGCAAGTTTCCAAATTTCAAAATTAGGAGAAGTATATAAGAATAGTACTAAGTAGAATTCATGACCAATCCATATGGATTGATGGCCCTCACTTAATAAAAAAGGAAGTAATTAAGGATATAACCAATTTGTGGTCCATCAAACCAGTTCTTGATCAAAATTCGGTCGATACAAAGGATATAATGGAGAAATCAGGTGTCACTCTTGAACAAAAAGAAATTACAGTGAAAACTATTACAAACCTAGTGGTTAGATTTGCAATTGTACTTATTGGTCAAAAAATTTACTAGTCAAACAATGTAGGCTTTGTCCCTCCTATTGCAGTCATATGGCTCTTGATATGTTTGAGAACAATGTCGACTACGACCTTTGTGAGTTTCTCCTGCAACAATTAAAGGAGAACCTAAGAGATATTAAGAAAAAGAAGTGTACATTTCAGTATGGAACCTTGGTAATTTTCCTATTGCTCTACTTCTTGAAAGACGTACCAATGGTCGGACAAGTAAATTGGACAAATGTTGAACCAATTGCACATCAAATAGAAAAGTACATGAGAAACCTTGGAAGTTTGGATGCTTGGATGCTTGGGAAGATGCCCTTGCTTCTTTCTTTGGAGTATTTTAGAGAAGGATGAATAAGAGAATGAGGATTCCCAAAGAAGTGGTGAGAAGATATTTAGAAGACATTAACTTTCTTATCTCCATAGAATTTTTCTCTATTGAAGCCATCAAACTTAGGTTAGTTTGGATCTCAGAACTAGATTATGAAGTGTTAGAGGCTGAAATAGTTAGCTATGTAGAAGCCCTTCTAGGCAGTCCTAAAGATTTAGGCATAACAGAGGTGAGTGCAGAGGCCTCTGGTAGTTCTAAGGGAGCTAGTAAAAAGAGAAAAGTCACAAATAGTCCTCTAATTGTTGGTAGAAATAAGCAAGAAATTTTTTATATTGAAAGAGTTCATGATGCTCAACATGAGCATGAAATCAGTGTTAGCTCTACAGAAGTATAAGGTTTGGATGAAGCAATAAAATCCCTACAAGAGGTAATCCCTAGTGCAAGTGTTGATGTTTCATTATCTACTATAGAAAATCTCAATCTCTTGGTCAAATCCTTTAAAGAATACGTCTCTGAATTGAAAATTAAAATTGAAGCTAAAACTGAGACATGGGGTTGAAAGAAAGAATCTAGTGAATATCTCAAAGAATTGTACAAAAGCACATCAAAAGGTTACAAAATTCTTGAAAGAAGTGCAAGACTATGTGGAAGAAGAAAGGAACATATTGTCATGCTACATGAAATGGCCAAACATCACTCGAAGTATGAAGGATGTAATGAGTACAATTGAGACCCAAATAAACATGGTTGCATATTCTTATGATCTAGTGCAAGACAAGGAAGATCAAACTTGGATCTCTATAATGGAGCTTCATGAAAAATTATTCACCCTACAAAGTCAAAGAGATGAAAGTGATCAAGAAAATTATAAAGCTAAGGGGTTTAGTAAAGAAAAAGTATATACCGGTCTCAAGTTCTCTTGGCAGTACTAATAAGCTCCCAGAGATAAACCTTGATCCCAGTACTCTGAAAAAAGGAGAAGAAACACTACTAGAATATGAACTTCTATACAGGACTCTTATTGCAGAAAATAAATAGTGGGAAGAAGGAAAGTCTAAGTGGCAAGACACTTTTCAAAAGCTTCAAGGTTCTACATCCTCAGGGTAACTATTTATCATGATTTAACAAGTTTTTTTTCAGATTTTGATATATATATATATATAAGGAAAAAAAAATTGGGTTGACCTCCTAAAGGGGAGCATACGAAGTTTTGGTACACTATTTTCCATTGATGTCAAATGGGGAGAAAGAATTGAAAATGGGAGTGATGGTAATGAAGAGGTGATATCTCCTATTCTTATTGTGCATGTTGTCATAAATGACAAAGGGGGAGATTATTGGAAGAAGGAGACTGTTGGAAGTTTTGGAAAGGTTGGAAACATGAGGTTGGAAACATGAGCATGAGTTGCATAATATTGCTTGATCTAGTATTGTCATTGATTTCAACATTGTTATGATCATCCTAGTATGATTTGGAAGTGCCACTGAAGATATGTGTACAAAATAAGTAAGTTCAGAAAATATGGTTGTACAAGAAAGTAGCCAAGTTCTTCTACCAATTATTTTGTGGTTCAATGTGTTAGTTTTTGGCTCCACAGTCCACCACACTAAGTGATCTCACTCTATGTTTTTATCCATGGTTGTAAGTCTATCAAATTCAAATAAATCAGGATTCTATGATGTTTTGTGAAATATCCTAGAAGTTATGCATGACTGAGTTTATCTCTATGTATCACAGTCATTGAGATTCCACATTTCTTTGAGAAGAATTATTCTATGGTGTGGTTCTAAAGATAAAATATTTCATGTCGGCGAAGTGTGAATTTGAAGAAAGATCCAACTCTGGAAATCACTTGTATGGAGAAGCGTGTGTATGATTGAAAGTTTTGTCATTAGGTCTAATTGTTGGTCAAGCTAATACATGGTATGCATTGTGAAGACTAAATATATATTGTGGATTTTTTTAGGATCTATTTTAGGTCCATGCCAACCTAAATTAAATATTGCACATTTAGTCTGAGTGTGAAGAAGTTTTGAATCATGAGTGAAGCCGACAAAGCTATTTTGAATTATTTTTTATCACATCTAATTAGGTCGACCTAATTGATGTATGTCAATGTAATTAGGTATATATATGCAAGAAATTTTTGAGTTGTGATATGTAGGTGATGGAATAAGTGGTAAATTAGGTGTGAGAGGTCTCATATTGTGTGAACATGCAAACGCAAAGGTGTGAGATCATAATAAGAACAAAATTGTTGAGCGATTATTAAGTAGAGCAGTACTTTGTATTCAGAGCTTCAAGGGAACTCAAATTTAGCACAAGGAAGGTGTACTTTTATTAGTTCACATTTTGGATAAGTATTCATCTTTGTTTTGTATCTAATTTTGGTTGTGAGCCTTATAAGTACAATGCATCCCGGCAGTGAGCCCCTGTAATATACTATATCTAGATATAATATATTGTGAGCTAATTCTCACTATGGTTTTTCTTTTGAGCCGGTAATTTTGAAATTATGACTTTGATAGCCGAGGATTAATGTTCCAAATTTATTATTCATCACCCTCCCATCTCCACTTAAATACTTCTTAATTTCTTCCTTGAAACCTTAATTCCCTTTATTCGACTTCGACTTCACCTTCCTTCCGGATCCCTTCTTCGACCTGTTCTCCCGACGAAAAACCCGGATTGATTTTTCGCTTTTAAAGCTTTGTCACCGGACTTTGATTTGCCGATCCTGATCCTTGATTCGATTTTTCCGATAAATATTTTACAGGAGTATATTAATACTAATATAATATAATATATAATATTATAATTTATATGTATTATATTTGATTGCTATAAATTCATTTTTTGTTTGATATAACCAATATTTGTTTTGTTAAAAAAAGATATCCATTTTGAAGAATGGATATTTATTTTGTTTGAGTGGACCAAATTTCGCAATTTTTATTTTGGGCATTCCAATGGTCCTCAGATGCTCTTTGGTATCTTAATGTCATGATTTATGTACATTAAAAATAAAATTTTACTTTTTCTACACTCTTTTACATAAAATTTCATCTTATCAATCATCAAGATACTTATTTTTGTTTATATAATGGGAAGTAATAGTTGTCATAAAGCCAAAAGGAAGAGGAAATCATAGCAAGAAGCAACAAAGATAGATCAATGAAGAGGGTGGAAAGAAAAGGTTTGTCAAATACTCTTGAAGGAGAAGGCTCTTTTCTACCTTTAAATGACATTTTAAATGACTATGATATTGAATTTGAAAATGCTCAAAATGGAATTTGTAACAACCCATTCCATTACTCCCATAATTTATTATTATTATTTATTTTAATTCATTAAGTGTTCTTTCTCTTGTATACTCAAGATTTCATCTATCCATCAGAATAAGATAGGAATCCATCCATCAAAACAAGATAGGCATCCATCCATCAAAATGGGATGGGAATCCATCTATCCATCAACATAGGATAGGCCTCCATCCATCAAAACAAGATAGACATTCTTCCATAAAATAGGATGGGAATCCATCTATCCATCAAAATAGGATAGGAAAGATGCTCAGGCCAGAGACTTTAGACTCATATGAGTCACTCTCTAAGGATTGTACTTCCTAATAGAAGTGCACCAAGGTATGTCTTTAAGAGTATTCACAAGAAAAGTAAATAAATGAGAACATGAAACCCACCTTGGAATTTTTTCCTAAGCCTCTTGGGGAATCAAGCAATCCTTTCGAGTATACAAGGAATATGTTTTATCTTGATATTAATCTTCAATATTTTACCCTTTCCCTTGATTAAATTAATCTTTTATTTTAAGGGTGTCAAATTTCTCATGGATACACCCTAAGCCGCAACTCTGAATGCCTAAGTACTGGTAACATCCTTTGTTTCCTAGACTACTTGCATCCCCTACTTCCAAACAAAATAAAGGCGTAAAATATGTAGTTTTATTTTTCTATACTAAGTTTGATGTGAACTATTATGTGGATACACAACCCTTTCTAGGGTCCCTTTTTCCCCAGACAGTTCCTCTATGATTGCTACCCACAAATGGAAGCAATAATTATAAGTAAATAGTCATAATGACTTTTACTTGTTTCCTAATAACTAATTCCTAGTCCTAAATTATTGTCACCCTTGAAACCATTGAAACTAAATTTTCACTTCCATGATTAAATATCCAAAAAATTATGAATAACATAACGAATTAAATAAAATCCTATTGAATCTTATAAGGAGGTTTACTAAGTTTGAACTAGCTGATTTTTGGTTCATTTGATTAGTCTTTTTAGATTATTGATCCAAGCGAGATTTCTCGTCCCTTGGATTTAATGTCATCGAGATGCCTCTCATTTTTCCTTTGCGATTTAAAGGGATGATGCCACATACGTCATTTTTGCATCTATATTAGGCTATAGATATAGTAGCTCAAGCATGATGACATTACCTATAAATGTGAGCTAGAGACACCATTGATACCGAATGTTGTTGGTTTTGGTTTCAATTCTTGATTAAAGTTTTCTAACTAAGAATTGAAATATCAACTAATTACTTATTGTAAAATCAAATAAATTAACACTAATGAACACTAACTTTTGGAAAATGGACACTAAATTATATATTGAAAATAAACTTAAAATAATACTAATTTTGATCCTAATTAAATGTTGTGAAAATAAATAAATAAAAGCAATTCTAACTATTGAAATGAACTCTAAATTATAAATTTAAAACTAATAATAAGTGGGTCATTAATTTACTTTTACAAAAGGAAATAAATTTTAACAAATTACTTTTAATAAAAAAATACATTAATTAAGGCAACACTAATTATTTGTAGTAAAACATTAATTGTCTTTGCAAACTAAATAAAATATTAAGCTATCACTAAGTTTACAAATAAATCATTTGAAATTAAACACTAATTTAATTAATTACATGTATCAATTAAGTTATTATATTATAGATAATAAAAGTCAAGGTGAATAACTCATAAATCTTCTAATCCAACTTTTGATAGCGAAAAAAACAAGATGTTTGTTTTGTTGCTTTAAATATTTGAGAAAATTTTGAAATTTCTGATTAAATAATTATTCAACACCTTTTAAATAGAAATTGAAATAGGTTTCTACCCTTTGAGATAAATCCATTTTTTTTTAAATAAATGAATTTAAAGATATTTAAAAGAAACTTGCAACTAATAATAATTACCAATTTTGATGATATTCTAAACAAGTGCTAATTAAAATAATTCTTATGCATGAATTAAATCTAACAAAAGTAATAAGAAAAACAAAGATAAATTATGTAATCAAGCAAGATACTTGATTTAATGTTTCTAAATTTTTGTATAAATTTGAACCTTCTAATTAAATAATTGTTTAATAAATTTATTAACCATTTCATTAAATAAAACTTTACTATAAAAATAAGATAAATTAAATTTTAAAATTTCCTTAAATATTTTAGAATTTTAAATTTATAATAATAACTGAGTAACTGATGGAGAGCGGGAAGAGCAGTGGGAGTGGGTGTTTGAATTCTTTAGAGGGAGAGGGAGATGGATAATTTGAACCAAATGGTAGGTTGTTGGGTTTCAGTTGCTTTGTCGATGGCAGGTTGTTGGGTTCTCTATGTTGATGGGTTGCCACTGGGTGTGTGGACAGTGATGTTGGTTTGCTTCTTCATGTTTTTTCAATTACTTGTGCTTTTTGGTTGTAAGAAATCCTTGTTGGTGTGTTCTTTGGGTCCCTTGTGGGGGTTTTTTCAGTGGAATGGTCTATCTTTAGATCTGACCAGCGTGTTGGGGCCAATGGTTTGCTTCTTGTTATGGCCTTCTCCTTGACTCTTCTCTACATTATTTCCCCTTGCCCTCCTAGGCTCTCTCTATTGCTAATCGTAGATGGTTGGCTATTGGGTTTTGGTTGATTTTTTAATGGAATTTTTTTGGGTTCTTTATGTTGTTGGGTTGCGGTTGGATGCATGGATGGTGTTGTTGATTTACTTCCTTACATTCTATTGATTGCTTGTGGTGTTTTTGGGTTATAGGAAAGCCTTGTTGGTGTGTGTTTTAGGTCCCTTATGGGGGTTTTGTCAATGGAATGGTCTATCTTTAGCTCTGACTGGCATGTTGGGGCAGGTGGTTTACTTCTTGTTCTGGCCTTCTCCCTTACTCTTCTCTGCATTATTTCCCCTTTCCCTCCTGGGCTCTCTTTGTTGCATGACACAGATGGCAAGCTATTAAGTTTTGGTTGATTTGCCAATAGTAGGCTATTAGGTTCTCTATTTTGTTGGGTTGTGGTTAGATGCATGGATGGTGTTGTTGGTTGGATCCCTCATGTTCTATTGGTTGTCTGTAGTACATTTGGGCTATGGGAAATCCTTGTTGGTGTGTGCTCTGGGTCCCTTGTGGGAGTTTTGTTATTGGAATGGCCTATCTTTAGCTCTTACCAGTGTGTTTGGGTGGATGATCTGCTTCTTGTTCTGGCCTTCTCCCTGACTTGTCTCTACATTGTTTCCCCTTGCCCTCCTAGGCTCTCTTAGCTGCAAGATGTGGATGGCAGGTTGTTGGGTCTCAATTGCTTTGTCGATGGTATATTGTTGGGTATTATGTGTTACTGGGTTGCGGTTAGTTACATGATTGGTGTTGTTGGTTTTCTTTCTTGTGTTTTTTTGGCAACTTGCAGTGCATTTGGGCTACAGGAAAGCCTTGTTGGTGTGTGCTTTAGGTCCCTTGCAAAAGGTTTAGTCAATGGATTGGTCTATCTTTAGCTTTGACTGGCACGTTGGGCAAATGTTTTGCTTCTTGTTCTAGCCTTCTCCCTGACTCCTCTCTATAATGTTTCCCCTTGCCCTCATGGGCTCTCTCTATTGTTTTTTGCTTCTAATGTTGTTCTACTTTTGTTGCATGTGATTGGTAGGTTGATGGGTTTTGGTTTCTTTGTCAATTTTGTGTTGGGTTCTTCATGCTATTGGAAAGTAGTTGGTCTTATGGATGGTGCTTTTGGTTCTCTTATTTGTGTGTTGTTGGATTTTGATTGTGTTGTCCTGCTAGGTGCTAATGGTTGGTTGTTGGGTTTCATCTATTTCATAGATGCTTGCATTCTGGAAGCTGTTTTACTTGTCATTGTTGGATTGTTGATGGGTCAAGGCACTGGTTCATATCCCTTGTTCTTGTTGAAGCCCTTAATGTTGAAGGGATTAAGTTTTTATTGTTGTCTGGAAGATGCTTGGATTATGGTTTCTTGGTTGGAGGTGCTCAAGGGAGATGTGTCCTCTCTTGTTTTTGATTTTATGTTGGTGGTTGAGATATTTTTAATGTTTTTTCTAAAGACCCAACTACCCAAATCACCATGGATTCCATGTTTTCCCCTTCTACTGGAGTGTTTTCCCCTATTTCTTTCTCTCTAGTCAGTGTCTTCTATTGAGTTGGATAACACTCCTTTTGAGGTGGATATGGGTTATGTGGAGGTGATGTAGAGCCCACTTTTTTGCTGGTGTAAGTGTTTGCTAAAGAGGTGTGGCTACAATGGATTGGGTTTTCATGGCATCTTTTCCTATAGAGGGGAGCCCTCTCCTATTGAGGTGGAGTTTTGGTTGGCTTGTTGGGTTGATTGGGGCTGTTAGGGAGCTGATTCTTATGTTAGCTCAGTTTTGGTTTTTTTTGTGTAGGGGTATGTGCAGGATCATCATGGAAAAAATAGGCCCTTAAGTGGCAAAAAATTTAGAAAAATCAGAATTATACAACTTGACGTAAAAATTTGAATAAGTTATCTATATTATTTCAAAAATATGTAAGAATAGAATTTGTAGCAAATTGAATTTAGTTTCTAAACTACTAGGTTTATTTAAAAAATAAAAATCTATTTGGTGA